>VYZW01011913.1:5716-24211 GCA_013401315.1 Balaeniceps rex
AAAAAAAAAAAAAAAAAAAAAAAAAGAAAGAAGCTATCTCTATGCAAGATACAAAAACTTAACAGAATAGATTAGCTTTTTAACATCTTGGAAATAACCATTTTTCTGCCCACACAATGTGAGATTAAAAATTGCACTGATGTTACAGTCACGGCCATCCTGAAAAAGTTATACAGCATTACCTATACAGACTTACCATTATTCAAAGCTCCTTTCCAGGTATTTATCCCTAAACCTCTAGTGGATCATGTACATTTTATCAGTTACATCTAGGATGGTCAAGATGGTTTCCTGTGAACCCATGTGGCAGGACAGATGGTTTATTGGCTGTGTTTGTAACCCTAGGAACCACAGCCTAAGGAAGCAGAGGTCAGAGCTAGAGCCAGAGCTACAGATCCAGGGCCTTCTCTTCAATGGGAATTTGCAAGTCTGGGGTTCTTGTTCCTAAACAAAACAAAATTTTAAAATAGCAGTGTCTTCTGCAGAACAGAATTATTCTTTATGCTCAGCCCTCTCTAACACTCACCTCAACCTCTCAACTTCAGAGAGCGCTGAGGACTCTTAGAACTCTCTAAAAAGCACCTGGCACCCTATAAAATTGTACTTCAGATCCTCTTCACAGAAAAGGATGCTTGCATGATGCATCCTTCCTTATTTTCTGAGGTATGCAGGTGAAATAGGAACCAATGAAGAATGAACCATAACCATTCACTTATGAAGGGAAACTGCATTTGCATTGTTACTGGAGCCATTATTATCTTGGCTATGCTTTTGATACAAAAAGCAAACAAAATTCAGGCAGAACTAAAACGAAGTGAAAATGATATTCACGAAAATCTGAAATAAATTGTCAGTGTAAACTTACATAACAAAGCCGAACAAGTATACCCCAATGGAAAGCGGAGCTTTCACGGTTATGCCGTGCAATGTATTAACACTGTAGTTCACATAAGAGTACAAAGCCAGCAGCAAAATGAATAGACATTATTCTACATTTAGTTTCTCTGTTGCTGTTTTATACCACCTAGATGACTTGAAAATACACCACTTTAGTGAATAAGATATTGCATTAAAATAGCTCACAGCTAATTTTACTTTAAATTTAGTAATGAATTTCAGAACATGGTAAGAAATGGAGTATTAAATACCCTATAATGGTACAAAGAAAAATAAAACCATGAGTATATTTTTATATAGTTTTTCTTAATGAAAAACAAGGAAACATACACAAAGTATTTGAGTTTTTCATGCTGCTGCCTTTTATGTTTTCTGTGCATTGTATTTGAATGCTGTCCTCTTGATTATATTCTCTGAAATACTTGTTTGAAGTAAGATACTTTATTTTAATAAGTGGAACAAAGCTTTGAATAGCTTGGTTCAAAAAACAGTTTTAAATGAAAGGAGCTGTTGCTAAGCACAGGGATCTTTGCCAAATACTTTTTAAATGGTTTATTGTGCCCTAGCAATCCTGAGATTAAAAACATCTCTTGAATTACAATGACACATCAAAAAATAAAATTAATGTGGGGGTTTTCATTACAAGAATTGAGCCTCTGTGTGTTATTCTTTCCATTAGATAAGAAAGAACCATACTGTGGTACATTGTTTTTGCTGTCAGAGTGAGCTTTTAGGCAAATATACAATATCACAGTATATCCCTCACAGATTCAATCACGTACTGTACAAGTTCTTCTATTAATTTAACTTAATGCTGTGGATTTAAGGGATAGACTGCATATTTTCACATATTTTTCTGTACTGGGGATGAGTTATTTTTAGACTCCTAAGTCTTCATCAAAATCAGAAGACTGCATTGCCTCATACGACTACAATACGAATAACAGTATTGCCTCACTCTGTAATAAACATTTAATTTTCCACAGTTCTTGCAACAGTTACAGAACAACTGTTTTGCCAAGCTCTTATGTTGCAACGCTGTGGAGCATGTAGATCTCATTGTCAATGAATGCAATGAATGTCAACCTGAATGCAGAGCGCTAGACATTTTAAAGAAAAACAAAATCAATAACATTTCCTAGTTAATAAAGATGTCTAAACGAGTACTCTTAACAGTGTTGGCCTCATAGTACACAAATTATGATTTAGAATAGGCAAAAAGGAAGTAGCAAAGACAACCGAGAAAACAGCTGCTAACTGATTTTAAACCAAACTTGATTTCCACATCCTGAAATCCTATTTTAGTTTGTATCTGGGGGCTGCGAATACATGACAAACCAAAGACATAGCTCCAGATATCTCAAGCTGGATATGAAAGCAGGGGCATGCAGATTGGTGGGATTTTTCTTGAAATCACTAACTATCATGTTTTGCCCAACATTTCGTAAGATACCAGTGAAAGGCAGCACATGTGCCTTGCCAGATAGCACGTGTACATTGGTACTGTATGGCTTTAGGTCACAGGTTTTATTTGTCAAAATACACTTTCCTGCTTTATTGCACAAGGACAAATAAAATAATTAATCTGAAAGTTATAGATTATAGCAAATTAAACCAAAACACATTGTACATATTAAAACTGAGCAAAATCCAAACTAGGTTAATTGGCAGACATAAACACAATAATGATTGGAGCAAGTGAGTCAAATTACCTTTGTCTTGTTACTCACACATATAACATCTCAAGTTACCCAAATAATAAATGTAAACATATCAAACTCAAAAGAATCGCAGTGAAATCCTGCCACTCTTATATTTCGTACAGTTTCATGGATAATCCATTATAAAAATATCTATTTGGGTATTTATTAAGCCCAGAACATTTCTCTCTCAAATAATTTCTATATTTTAGCAATTGTCCCCCAATATGACACTGCTCTTTTAACAGAATTTGAACATACAGGTAGACAGCTTTTTTCCTTCCCCACTTTAAAAAGGGAATATATGAGAAAAAATAAGAGCAATATGACAAAAGGAAAACCAAGGTCACCTTCTCAAATTGGCCATGGATTCTTTGCCTCTCCAAGCTGGTACAAGTGCTTGGAATTTCAGTGGGGACCTAAAAAGGCCAGAAAGGCGTTCTCTTGTTGCAAGGGTATTGTCTATTGGCACAATATTGACATTACTGGAGCTCCCATATTTAGGGGGAGGGAGAAGGATGGTGGGAACAGAGAAGAGGCGTGACAGATGAGATCCAGTACATCTATCTTCCACTGCTGTAATTTACAGCAACCTTCAGCTACTAAACATTTTCAAGAAAGGATGAAGAACATTACTTTGGATCAAGAAGTCTAGAAACAGCATCCCAGTCCATTTCCCAAGCAGTCCCTAGTGCTGAGCCAAGCTGACGGGCAGACTCTGACCATACAGCAAGACTGGGCATGACAGCAGTGGGAAAGGTGACCGGAGAAAAGAGAAGGCCTGGAGTATAAAAATCACAACAGTGTACATAGCATATCCTCAAAGCCAGCAGAGAAAAGGTGGCAACAGCGAAAGCAACAAAAAAGGTAAATGCGAGTTCAGCGTAAGTGAACCAAAATACTTGCATTTGCAGATCATGACTTAAACAACAGACATCACCCGGGGATTATACCTTTTCTTCACAGAAGTTTCACTGCGTATTGTAAACCATTCAGAATAATCTTCTACAACTAAGTTTGCCTATGGTCTAGTACAACAGCTTCTCCTTTCAAAAAAACAATAGGAATTTAATACTAATATTGCCTCACTTAGCATTGCACAAACTATGCAATGACTGACATGGATACACATCTCTTTGTGTCTGAAACTTACGGAAGGTTGTTTCACGCTCCCAAAGGCCTACTCACAGGAGTGAACTTGAAGTGCGTGTCTTTTTAAAAGTAGATATTAAAGATGCTGTATGTTGAGAAATATCTGTACAAAATTATAATTTTAAGACACTATATATTTCAACTAGAGACACTCTATAGCTTAACTTCCCTCCTCCAGGAGATCCCTGCTGAATCCACTCATACACATAATCGGGGTAATCAGGATTCTCATTGCCTTCAGTCATACAGGACTAGGACCCCATTCTTCAATTCATCAAGCCCACTCATCTCAGGGGGAGTCCAATGCAACGAATGCCACTAGGAAAAATATTCCTAAACCAGCCCCATTTGATTCCCTGCTCTGATAGGAAATAAGAAATAAAACACTTTAAAAATGAATCAGATCCCTTCAACCTTTGCTGAAAGAAGGCTATCACAGTTTATAGCCCTGAAAAGGTGAAGAAGAAATATAAAAAAAGATGAAAACAATTACAAACTTTTACATGCCTCTTCGGGAAATATATACTTTTCTGTTTTTCTTTGATAATACTACATAACTCCAGATTTCTACAACACAAGGAAAGAAACTCCAGTCTCACATAAAACATCCATCCACTAGGAAAGGCATTTATTGGTCTCAGAAGCCAGATGTCACCAAAACCAAAATGCACCATTATTTAGACAAAGATGAATGAATCATCATGACATTCTAACTTGCATTACCAGTCAATATCCAATAACACTCATTAAGAGAAGTAAATTGTGGACGCTTTGGAACTCAAGACTATGGCAACTTCATTTATTCCTATTTAGTTCTGTGGATTCTTGTTTATTCAGTATGAGAGACATGCCATATGAAGTACGTCTGAGCTAATAATTTTCTCATTTCCTAAAAACCTTAACTATGTTAATAATTAAAGCATTTTTTTCTTCATGCTGATTTAAAAAGGAATTAGCACAACTGAATAAGCAGCAATTCTCATTATCAAATTTCCAATATTCTCTAAAGCATGAGATTATTTTTTGTGTTTGAGTTTTCTTATGAGAAGGATCAGTCTGCAATCTTTCCAGGCATTGATATGTACCTCAAGCTTACAAATAAAAAAATGCCTCTATTGAAATAAGTATTTTGAACAAATTATGCAAACGTTTAATATATTACAAAAAATCAAAGGCAGAGTAAATGAGAAAAAGTGACTCCATGCTAGTAATTGCTTAATAAGAGTAAATTGTCCATCCTCCATTAGTTACCCAAGATAAGTACTTCTTTCTAAACCGAAAGTAAAGCTTTTGGGAAAAACTTATACAAATGGAAAAACATGGAGTAATTTGCTGAGATTACTTGTCAGGAAGAGATTTCTGTATAAATTGTCCTTATTTCAGAGAGTATTAGTTTTACTTTTTCTCCTCAAGTAGTACAATAGTTTCTTATTAGGGTACTTAGCTTCGAGCTTATTTTTTAAATTAAATTTCAGTTATAATAAACTCTTGCATAGATTAAAGCAAAATATTATAGCAGTAGCTTGTAGGTGATGTAATTTCAGTGAAGAAATGTCATAAGTTTAAAGTTTAATGTTTCTCTAATGATGGCTCTGTTAGTTAATTGAAATAAGTACTGTAGAGACATTTTTCCTCTTTTGGCAATTGACATTTTTACTAGCATTCAAGTAAAAAGCAAACACACTTTGAGTACTGGAACCTCCTTAAGCCCTTTTGTAAACTGAATACTGAAATTTCAAAATTAATAATAAATTTAATTAGTTTTCAGAGTGTATTTTACCTTTTACTTAATAAAGCATTTGAACAGAGTAAATGAAGCATTTGAACAGAGTAAATGAAGCACAGATGGAAAACTCAAGTGTCAGGCACACGCCGGTGGGCACCTTGGTGACAGGGAACCCCGCGCAGGCAGCAAGAGCCCCGCTGCACGCGTTTACTAGGTATGTTATTGCAGAGAACATGCAGGACTTCCCGGTTTAAACGTCAAAGAGAGCGCAGCCGTTGTAAAATACACGAGCTGAAATGATCTCTCGCGTCTGAGGTCGCCTGCAGCCCTTCAGGCGGCGGCACAGGCCGCCAGCCCTCCACAACCGCCGTTCCCACGGGCTCCGGGCACCTGCTCACCGGTGGGACTTCGAAGGGTTGAAAGGGAAAAAGTAAGCAGCAGGCGCCTGGGACGCGGAGGCGAGCGGCCGCCCCGCTCCTGCTCCCGCTGCTTCCAGCCCCGCAAGGGCCGAGGCCGGCGGCCGGAGCAGGGCGNGGGCCGCCGGCGCCCTGCGGCCCGCTCCCCGTCCCCGTCATGCCTATCTTGTTACGGTTTTAGGACAGCCCAGTATGGGATTTAAACACATAGCGGTGGCCAGGGAGCCATACTATGCAGTCACAGAGCCGCCCACGCCACTCACCTGAAGACCAGGGCAGGGATGCTTTGGACTATTTACACAGGGAATTTCTACGCAGAGAGATGATTCTTACTGACCCTAACTTTTTTTCTTCATAACAGACTTCACTTCTATCTTTGTTCTCTGCACGGAAAGCCATCTTTTCCAGTTATTCCAGTACTGTTATCCATATTTCTGTATTTTACACCACATATGGCCTTTAGAGCCATTCCTTCCTTCCCGTCTCTTTTGTAACATGACCTAATCTTCACAGTCCCATGGTTTTGTATGAGACAACAGTTGACATAACTAAGGATTTTCCTTCTAATTATTTCTAAGAAGTTATATGTGACTTGTTTAATCTTTTAAATAAAGTCTATAGTATTAGGTTAGCTCCAGAACTTTGAAATATGCTGCTTAGTAAATACACAGAGAACAAATTGAGTGTATTTCCTTTGAATAGGACGACTACAATTCTATAACATTTCCTTAGACAGTTATTAACCAATAATAATCTACAAACAATGCATATACACCTGTAAGTATACAAGTCTGTTGTGTGTAACTATGTAATTTTTATACAGTATATACTATAAATTGTTCAACAATAGAACTGAAAGTTATTAGTCCCTAATTTAAGGTGAAAATGCAATATTCATTATGGAAGTGACCTGTAAAGCAATTTCCATTCTGCAAACATTTGGCAAGTACTGTCTGGGAGTACCATTACAAGATCCAGTTGAAGTGCCTTCATGCTTCTGTAGTGAACAATACATGCTGCTTTTCTTTTTTTCCCCTCAAGCATTCACAGATCCTTAACTTTCCCCTGCCTGCACAAAGCCTTGCAAAATAATGCACTGGTTGAGTTTACCTTTATTGTATGGCATGGAAAAGAAATTCTGCACCTAGGAACTTACCACAGTCAAACAGACTTGGGCAGGGAAAAAATTTTACCATTGTTTGGGCCATTACAAGAAAATACGCACTTCTCAACGACTCAACAAATCCAGACTACCTAGCTGCTTGAACAGTTAGTTCAACAGAACAGAGCTGGGGCTATTATATTAGTTCTGGCTGGTGACTCCAAGCAATATTACAATCCCATGAGTCACAAGGCCTGAATCTGTTTATGGATTCCTTACCCATTTTCCCAGGCTCTGTCTATAGAAATCAGCTTGAAAGTTGAAGATACTGTATTTTAGGAAAATATTTCAACCTTTTTTTACATATACTTTTAAACCCATGAAATTTTAAATAACTGTTCCTCGCTGAACAAATGAAATTAAAACCAAAGAAATCACACACTAAAAATTACTGAAATTGTTCTAAGTATTTCCCTTAACCCACACTGCCTAGTGATACAACATCCTTCTGTCAGCCTTTTTGTGCATCTTTATTTCCTTGCTTTTCCTTAGTCTCTTTCCACACGATTTACATACTCTTAACTAAAATGATAGCTGCTTATCTGTACATCTTGTATAAATCTTTCTGAGCTAGGTTGCATGACCTCTTGTTTTTCATGGCCTGCCACTCCCCTGCAACACAGAAACCAAAGCGTGTGCTACCCCTTGACTGCATGGTCTTTTCTTTTTTCCAGACCATTGGTTTATAAAATGAACAAAATTGGTCCTAATACTGATCTCCTGTAGCACTCCACTAATCACTTTCCTCTTTCCCAAGCCACTACCCACTCACAAATACCTCTGTCTTTGATGTCTCAGAAGATAATTTATCTATGCACATACCTCAGCTACTATAAAGTATCAAAATTACAGACCTTGCAGATTATTCTTTTGTGTTTTGCTCTATCAACAGATTTCCTAAATGCTAGGAAAATTATGTCTATGGACCCAATTTACCTTGTTACTGCATAGCAATAATTTGTTAAACATAATCAAATTTTTGTGGCTGCCTTTAACTGTGGTGCCTCCACTGGGGCCTGGTATAAAAATAAATGGAGTAGGAAAAAAAAATTGAACATGGAGATAATTCTGTGCACTCATTTACCATCAGAGCTCAGGTATTATCCTATCTCAACAGTTCTCCTACATGGAAAATTTTAAAAAAACAAACAAACAAACCAACCCCAAACAAACAAACAAACCCCCACCAACCAAACCAACAATCAATCAACATCATCTCTTACATCTAGACAGAAACATGCAAGCATACAAATCTATGCATACTGCTGTTTGTTTAGGAATCCATACCCTGACTCAAGTTAGCAACAATATATATCTTTATTAGTCTGGAAAGGATTTAGTTCTACTCACAATACAGTTATAGCCTACTTTTACCTCTACTCCTCTTATTTTCCTTATTCTATTACTAACCCCAGCAGTTTTTCAGTCCTACATACCCAGCTATTTTCCCCACAAACTATTACTCCCTTGGGCTTACCCAATGATTTCCACGCTGCATTTCCCCAACCCATGTCAGAAATGGGCCCATTTACAGACTGGTTCGGGGGAGTGAGCTGAATGGGGTTTGCCGCATCATTACCACAGGCTGGTGGAACAGCGTATGTAGATTCTTGCCTCTCTCCACTACTCCAGCCCATTCTGCAGGGCCTTAACTCATTCCTTAAATCATTATATACATCTGCCTTGTAAGACCTTAAAACATAGACTGTTAAGCCTATTGTTGTAAAACAACCTATTTAGCAAAAAGAGATGTGCTGTTTCTGATGAGTACAAAGCAGATGATCCAGGAGAGTTAACCTGTGCGTTTTCCTTGCACTCACAAGGTCTAATTTTCAGAAGCTTGTACCCACCATACTTGTACCTCTTTCCCCACACAAGGCTTAAAGTACTCCAACAAAAGACAGGACCTACGTTTGCAGATTCATCTCATAGCTATGTGTATTTGTCCATCATTCTCCCAGTCTTGCATTCAGTTATTGTGAAGCCCCCCATGTGGTTTCCCTTGTGTTTGACTACACGTGGGTTTGAAAAAACAAGGACCAAATGAAAGTACTCCCTCTGCTCCCACATCCTCGTTTCCCACCTGTGGTGGCAGTGTCTTAAGGAAAGCACAAAGCCTTGTGCATGCTCTCAGTGGCCACCTTGGCTTCACTGCAGCAGAAGACGGGGCAAGAGACAGAGCATATTCGGAAGGGATTCCCCAGCCAATACTATGAATTATAAAAGCACATCAATGATCAAAACACACACACGTTCTGCTCCACTTACTTTGCATTTTAGCAATATTATTTCCCCTGTCCGTGACCACCTGTGACCTGGCATAGTTCTTTAGGCAGTAACCAGGCAAGATTACATATACTAAGCACAGACATTATGCATAAGCATTCAATAGTATCATAATTTGTACATTTTACATCTCAGGCCATCTTAAGGAAGCACAGCTTCTTCTATACCTCACTTCTTAACACTTAAGTTGTAAAGCAGTAAGTGAGCAGTGACACACCACCTCATGAAGTAACAACTGTGAATCATGGGTAGAAGTAAAGATTTCAAACAATGAGTGAAGAATATTGATGGAAAGGCATGCTCTGAGCTGCTGACATCCTTTAGCTATAAAGCAAAAATAAAAGCAAAATAAAGTTTGGAGAAAAATAAGAGTTCTGTTTTATATTTACCCGGTGCTCACAAAATTCCTTCTTTCTTTCCTTGACTAGTCAGAGACATAAAAATTCTATTACAACGAAAGAATTTGTTCCAGACCCCATCAAATGTCAGAGGCGTTCTGATAGCTAAGTGCCAACACAAGATAAAGATTAATAATAGTGGCAGCAACCTCCTTTCCCAAGACTTCTATAAAGAAAAGAGACAGAGAATACCAATACAGCCACATACACACTTCTTGGCTGCTACCTTTTCATTTGTGTTGATTCCAGCGAAAGCCTTATCATGAATCCCTTGAATTATTGTCAAAATTCCTGTGGATTATAATGACATGATAGCACCACTTCAACCTTTTTCCCTCAGCAAAAAAAAGAAGAAAAAAAAAAAGGCTATATCACAATACAGAAATATGGTTTTGTATGCCAAACCAGTAACACGCATTCCTGCAAACACAGTGACTATATGGACGTTCCTCTCATGCATAAAAAGATCACTAACAGGCTGTCTTTACTCACAGGGCCCTTCAACAGGTATTCCTGCTTATGTCTGGTAGTGATATGTATTGTAAACGCGTACACCATCTTATTTTATATTAAAACAGAAACAGATTGTTTCATATAGTTGAAATAACCGATAACAGAAGGCATAGCCATGCAAATTTATGTTGATCAGGATCTGTGCACATTTTCAAATCTTTGAAGAAAGGCAACTCTAACTTAAGCTGTTATGTCTAAAACCATCACATAAAGCCCAATTGGAGAGAGCTGAAAAAACAGTTGCACAAGAAAATAGATACAGTAAAAAATAGTTAAATTCTTGTCAACTTCAAAATTGAAGCAAGGTTACACTAATTTCTACACTGAGATTGAGAAGCACCCCTGCATTTCAATCATGAAGAAGAACTAATGGATAGATTAAGATGCAATGAAAGAAGTGATTTCAAGTAAACCAGAAACTCTTAAGCTAACTATGAATTTAGGAGACAAAGGTACAAATAACCTGTTTTAATTACATAATTGATGATAGAAATCTTACTTCTTCTAGGACATTCACAAGGACTATCCCCCCCCTCTCAATTTCTACCCTAAGCATTACCAATAAAATAACGAACACTGTCCCTGGGTGGTAACGGAGTTGTACTACCAAGGTGTATATATGAGCATTTCCTGCACTGCGATGGTATTACCACTGGTAATTTCAAGTTCCATGAGAAACAAGACACCAAACCAATGTTTATCAAATAGAAAAAAAAGAAGAAAAAAATTTAAAAAGCAGAGTTAGTGGGCAGCCTTCTGAAGTGTATTACAGAGGAAGATAATTAGAAATGGTTATTTCACAAGGCTGAAAAGAATAGGAAATTGCCTTTGCGAAGAGCAGCGCCTGTTCTAGTATCAGTGGCAGTGTCTGCTGCTTCTGACCTCCTCTGTGCTGGGAGGGAATTACCAGGGGTTCATCCTGGCAAAGCAGCAAAAGAGGCAGCTTGAACAGGCACTGAAACTTACTCCTCCATGAGGCTGGAACAATTGGGACAGCTGATAACAGCCAAAACTAGTTCTTACCATTTCAAGAGTAAATTACCACAGGGATCGGGAGTTCATAGGCAATTCAGCAGCAGATGCTTTTTGCTGGGGACATAGACACACCGAGCTAGGTTTGGGAAACAGTGTTTCATTCTTTAGTGCAAAATCACATTTTTAGATAGCTAAACACATCAAAGCACACAGGCAGATTTCTATACAAAACAAATACGGAAGCTTGGGCTTATGCTAGTATGGAGATTTTCTCATCACCATCCACCACCTGCTTCGCCACCGCAACATACCGGCAGAGTACACAGTTTTATTTTCTGATTTCAAATATGCTTCTAGAGTAGCAGAGATAACATCTATTCTGTAAGTGTAGGGCTAAAGAACCCCTATTTACATATTACTAATAATTAAAAATGGCTGACTATTCTTCCTCACTAAGAAAATGATAGTTATTAGAAGCTGGATTTCTGAGTCAATTATCAGCCCAAGAAAAACTTAATCTTAACTTTAGTAAGTTTATTAAAATAAAACCAAGAAGTCCTTAAGTGCTTTTCTGTTTTCAAAAATATCAGGAAAAAAAAGTCTTACTGACTGCCTAAAAACCCCTTGGAAACTAGTGCCTTCATTTATGAAGAAAACAGAATTTTCTTTCCCTTGCAGCGTTTGATGGAGGCCTTGCCCTAGCTCTGCCCTACCATAGGAAACACAGAGAGAAAGAGATTTTATTACAGAAGTATTAAATTAAGGTTTCAGTCCTTAATAATGAATGTAGAGATGCAGAACCTGCTACTATTGAAGCATAAGCATCGTATAGGGATTTAAAAAAAAAAAAGTATTAACAATGCTTTGGATTGCAGGGGTGGGTGCAGCCCTGGTCAGACGGGGATGCAGTTGTGTTGGGGGAACACCTTGTAAATGGCTAGCTGTTGACAATGAAAGAGGCAGCTTTTGCCTCCTTGGTACCTCCCTGCTCTTTTATGTCCTCTACCAGTAAATCCAGAGCTGATTTGTATAAAGTAACTCAGAGTGGAAAAATAAAAGTGGATATTTTCTATGCTGCACATCACTTGAGAAATCCCCGACAGACTCGGTATTTAAAGGAGACTGAATTGTTAACTTTTAGAATTACAAATAGAGCATCATTCCATATGGCACTACTTTTCAAATAACTTTCCTGTAAATCACAAACAACAAAAGACTGATTGATTAGCAATGCCACTAACCGTGTCCATGACATGCACCCAGGCTCCTCACAGAACTGAAGTTAACACATCCCGGTAAGTGCCCAGTGTGAACTGTAACTCAATTCTCCTTCTTCTATGTCCCCCCCCCCTTTTTTTTTTAATCCATAGCAATTTCTCAAGCTTGTGCTTTTATTTTATTTTTTGGAGCTCCTTGGCTCCCCACTGGCTCTTTACCAGGTGAATACAAGATCCAGTAAATATTCAACCTAAGCATTTTTCTGTAAGTTTTATGCAAATGAACGAGGACATCACCAGCATTAGCTGTACTAGTGTAATGCTACTGTTTTAATCTCACTTTCTGTTGGTCAAGTTCCAGTTATTTAAGTAAGGTACCCTTTTATTAAACTAAACACCTTCCTTCCATCATCCTTGTCACAGGACCCAGAGTTAAGCAGAATCTGGAAGTGAATCTGCTTTCATGTTGCAGCAATGCCCACAAAACCTCTCTTGCCGCTGAAGGCTGGCTGTGTATTTGCACTCTTCCCAGCTGTGTACTGCGCTCTTTCTGCACCATGCACAGCTTTGCTGCTCTTGGGAAGCCTACGGCAGCTCAGGGTAGGTGCCCTCCTCCATCAGTCAGAGCATCCCACCGAATCAGGGCTGTAGCAGCCAGCGCACAGCAAACACACCTCCTCGGTGCCTGTGCCTATGTAAAGGACATGTGGGGCTGTTTGGACATTCGTAACAAACCAGCTAACAGCGTATAAAACAGGTAACGTCTACAATGAAGCCTCAGGGAGCTGCATTTCATGATATCAGAATTTCCTCTCTTCCACAAAAGATCGCTTCTTTTCTGGGGCATCAAGACAATACTTTTCTCTTATATATTTATCGTACTCCATTGACGATTCTGAATATCCCTCCCCATTGCTTCATGTATGGAATGCATCTGCGCAAGTTTTACACCTGCGGGCTTCTAGCAATTTTTCAGCAGCACCAGTAACAAACCCCATTTAACATAGAGTGACCTACTAAGTCAGTCAGGTGCAGGATCTGGGGACAAAAAGAGAGGGCTTTGCTTTCTTCAGCATTTCAGGCTTTTCCAACACATGGACGTGAATTTGACATACTGTTACTGAGAAATATTATACCTGTGATTTTTTAGCTTTCCAAAACAAGAAAACTTTCCAAGAATGACAGAATAAAATATGATTTTTTTTCAGTAATTCCAATTGTGAATTAGTTAAAATTTACAGTACAATAGGATATAACCTTTGAACAACACTGTAGCATACGATTACGTAGTGAACTGTAGCATCCACAGAACTCACTTCTGAGGTTATTTCATTGCCATCTGAAGCACGTTTGGAGAGACAGGGCCTGCTCTAATTACAATATTGTAGTTTTGACTGACAGACAATATGTCTACAATCAACTCATTTGAAAGCCATGTGTTGCGACAGTTCCTTGTCCGACTCCAAAGTGTACAGAATCGAGACAAATCAGTGCCTTGTAACTATATACTAATCCCACAGTAAAAAAAAAAACAAAAACCACAAAACAAACCACCCCAAACAAAAAACCAAACCCCCAAAAATCCTAGAAAACACATGTATACAAAGAACAGCAACATGGGCCAAGAGGTACCCCAGGTTTTTTTGTATCTTTTCCTGATTGTTAATATCTGTTGACTTTTTAAAGATGGCCAGAACATCTTGGAATAACACTTTAAAACATATATCCCCCAAACAAAATACCGTTTCCAAACTTCTTGAACTTCACATTTGTTATTCTAAAGCAAAGTAAATTCAAATATGAAAATTTGAAAAACTCCATTTTTCAGATCACAAGGAAAAAACCCCTTTGATACTATTACACATATTACTAATGCACACAAATATATAGCTGACACTGAAACAATGTTTTTATTCTGACCTCATACAGGCCTGCATAAGTATAATTATTATGCAGCATAATATGACAGAGATATCTGTCATTAGTAGAATTTCTGGAATTTTGAACATACATTTCAATAGCCTAAGTGGACCTAGCTTGGCAATTTAGCTGACCCTGGAAAAGAGTGCCTTATGTTCATCTTGTGCAATCTGTCCAGTAACAGATGTACACCATTAAGATGTAAAGTGAGGTGGAGGAGGAGGGGAAGAGCAGCAGAAGAGTCAGGCCATTTAGCAGAAGAGCCATGAGTTTCAGTAGGCCAGCACGAAGGAAGCACAGTAACATACAAATCATTCAAAACAGGTTTCAAGTAAACCTGTGATAAACAAATTACTATTTTTGTAGTATTGCATTTACTTTATGTTAAATGATATGTAAACATTTAAAAAAAAAAAGTATCTGCACTTCATTTGTGGTGAGAGCATGCAATGGGAAGAGAATGCAAAGGGATTTAGATATAACAGGGGGCACCACTACAGCTGAAGGAGCGTAGTGAATTCAACCGCCGAAAGAGATACATTGGTGTCAGATGGAGCAGCTTTCCTCCACCACCATGGACCTGGGTCAGCAGGAAGCATGAAGCCTACAGGTGGTAAAGTTCTCCAGATTAACAGTTTGTGTTGATGACATGTTCAGATGTTTGAATTACTTCGCCATAGCAACAGACACAACCTGTCATATTATTAACTTATCTTCCTTATTACTGTAATACTGGAAGAGTTTTATTGGATTTAAGCTCCGTGCTGCCTATTGGTTTCTGTGAAATTTTCTCACCTGTGTTTATTCAGCTACTACCAGAAATGTGTAAAAACAGACAAGACTTGCAATTAATTTTTTTTTTTAAGAAGTTCAAAGTGCCGCTTTCCAGGATTATCGCAACATAAAAATATTCATCATATCTGCCCACACCAAATGTTGATATAAATTATTAATTTAAGGCAAATGTGACAATTAAGCAGATTTATTAGCCTTAATACATCAAGCAATTACTAAATGACTTCTTTTTAAAGCCTGTCTTCTCTTTTTCTCTGCAATCAAAGCTTCTTTTGTTTTAGGTACTATATTTTATTTATTGATACATATCATTTTGAGAATGAGCTATCCAAGTTAAATTTTGTAGTGACAGCATATAATTAACACACAAACAAAGTACATACAGATACTTATTAGCATCACAATAGCAGTCTCAAGGGAGGAAAAAAGTCTCTTTCAGACTGAGTTTTCAATAAATAATTGACAGACAAAACGATCACCATAACTGTTGCTAAAATGCACCTTTATTTGCAGTCTTACTACATGGACCACTAATTGACTGAAGTTGGATTGTTCAAACCTAGAAGTAGTCTCTTTTGCCACAAGGCTAATATCCACAGAGGGAGAATAATGACCAAATTTCTATTTCCCTTGCCTAATGTATGATGTCTACTCTGTGACTAATAGAACAGTAGTTTTCAGGATTGCCCAGGATTACGATTTTCATGTTTTCAGAGGTATAAGAGTCTCTAGCTATCAATATATTAGAAATATAGATAGAAAATTTAAAAATCCACTTCATTATAATAAAAACATATAAAATATGGCTCATTGGACAACTCTGGTGTTTACCAGAAACACTGCTTATTCACCACATATTCCTTTGGGTGTCCGTTGTAAAAAAAATAAGCGTGGTTGCTTTTTTTTCTTCCCCCTCACACATTACATGTTGCTCTGGGAGCTTAGACATTGTCTTCAGCTGAGCAAAAGGAAATGTCAGGGATAATTTTGATAAATGTGAGCTATCACATATTTTCTGTTAACAAGTGCTTTGTGTGTCTAATAGCACGCACCTGTGAAGTTGATTTTTCTTCTTCATGTGACCTCAAAGAACTAAAAATAGACTGTACAGTAAAAAGAGACTATACCTACTGCTAGGTCGATAACACTGATGAAAAGACTTAATCAATACAGAGATAAAATAAGGCCTTCTAACCCCCCACCCCACTCACTGTCCCTCACCTTGGCTGTGAGCTTGTTCTCAGTAATTTTCTTGTCTGCTTGTCGTGGTTAGCTGGCTAAGTACAAACCTGGACCCACAGACATTGTGCTGTGATGAACATGCCAAGACACAGCACTGAAGTGAGCACACCTCACTAGCAGCCATTAGTGATAAGTGCAAAACCTTTAAATCAATACAAGACCTTTAAACTCTACCAGTTTTCAAAGGAAGTATACTCTCTTCACATAAACTACTATGACAACCAATAATTCCTTCTTTCTAACAGGCCCTTACTAAGAGGTGAAAATGCAGCAGCATATAATAAGAATTTATAATAATCTGGTCAATATTCTGAGTGCTATACTAATTTTCCAGTGTATTATTCCTTGTAGCTAAATGCCTTTGATAATGGAAACAGAGTATCAAATTATAAAGTCCAGGAAAATTCATCGTGGTTCCAATCTTCTTTGGTTTTCAATCGCACATATTTACCATGAACATACTACATAGGTTTTTCCTCATGAGCTGTCAGACGGCATTGTTCCCCCTAAGGGATGAACTGTGGGCTTCTAAAGTTTTCTGATACAGACTGTCAAAATTTCCTAGGTCTATTTTGTTAAAGACAATTAGGGAACAGTGTATTTTCTTGTTTTGCATAGGTGGTTCTGGTTTGGTTCTGTTGTTCTGGGGATAAAACATTAGAAAGAGAGTTATGGCCTGATCTGGGGAATTCTAATGAAGCAAAAATATGAAACAATTTCTTTAAAAAATTCAAATTTCCTACAGAACATCTATAGATACCTTTGTCAAAAGTGAACAGCTTCAAAGTTTCTATTTTGAAAGGTGTTTCATTTTTTAGCATGTAAAGGCTCCTGTGAATCTAGGAAAATAGTAATGAGTTTCTTTCAATCATTTGACAAGTACAAAAGAAGTGACTCTTCACTGGCTAATATAAATTAAAAAGAAAATTGTAGTCTATCTGGTTTCCTGTAAAAAGATTTTCCTAAACAGAATCAGTAGAACCCCAAGTGACAAAATATTTTTGCTTTAGATGAGACAAATTTCTCAGCTTTAAAGCAGTTCTTTAAAAACAGTTAAACACGTATTTGATGTAAATGTTTTCCCATACAGATCCTAACATTAAAACACTTCACAGCTAAAAGAAATATATCCTGTACTATATTAATTTGCACAGACTTAGTCTTAGTCTATAAACCTAGACTAGGATTCAATGTGTCCGTGAAGCCTGGCTGAATAGAAATCTGTTTTTTAAATTAAGTGGCTTGCAGTCAAATTTCATTTTTATTCAATCTCTGCTTCTGGAATCCTCTAAGCAAGGTTGTTTTATTTTAGGAATGTTCTTTTAGTCAATTATTTAAATTGTAAAGCTGTACAACAGGATATAGTCTGTGGGGATTTGTTATGTACCGATGGGTCATTTATTTATGAAATTTCTGTGCTCTACGCCTGTTAAAATACTGATGTTCTTCCCCTTCGCTCCTTTTTCTGATTTAAGTAAAATGGTAGGTANATTTGATTTAGGTGCTGTAGTAAAGTGGAAGTGTCAAGGTGATTCATCTGTCTGCCACCACTGACAGCTGTGTTACACAAAGTGCCTGTGTGGAACACATTGATCGGGCTAAAGAAGTAGGTATTCCAATATCAAAGGGAAAGGCTTTCTTTGTCATTACAAACATCGCACTTGCTTTTCACCGGTGTAACAGATATAGCCTGCATGAAAATTATGTTGCATGTTCTGAATATGTTTCCAGGATTCTCACTCTACGGCAGGGACCAACAGCAGACTATCCCCTTGTAAACTTGCTTGAAAAAGAAATTGTGTTGCCATGACTAAATTAAAAAAAGGAAAGTAATTACAAATATATTGGTTTCATTAAAAANTCTGATTTAAGTAAAATGGTAGGTATTGAATTGAATTAATTTACAGATTAGCCATTATAATGAAGGCTTATTTAATCATTAAGAGGGGAAACAGAAGAGGAGAATCAAAAGAGGGGACAACAGAAATCTGGCTGATAAAGAGTTTCTGGAGAAGTACAGCTATTCAGCATTCAGGAATCCTGGGAGCAGTCCAGAACAAAACTTCAGTAAAGTCTCATCCACGTGTTGGTTTAAA
>VYZW01011914.1:0-66911 GCA_013401315.1 Balaeniceps rex
AGCTCTCGCGGGCCACACACAGTTCTTCTGCTCCAGAGATGAAGGAAAACAGAAGGAGAAGAAAAAAAAAAAAAAAAAAAAAAAAAAAAAAAGAAAAAAATCCCCAAGCCCAAACGTAAATGAGCCTCAGTGCCGGAGGATGAGCTCTCCTCTCCCAATGCTGCTGCAGAAGCCCTTCGTGCCATCAGGGCCGTGGGGCAGGCGAAGAACCCCGTCCCTCAGGCCAAGGGGCTCCTGCACCCGCTTTGCTGCCAGGGGATTGCTGGGAGGAGGTTTGGTATCCAGAGAGGGGCTGCTGCGCCAGGGTGCCCAGGCACCCGCCCCACTCCCCCAGCCACAGCCTCCGGGCCTCTCAGTGCTGGAGCAGAGGCCGTAGCAGCTGCCGGTGTCCAAGCCTGTCCCAAGCGGAGGGAAGACTTTGCTGGTGAGGAGTGATCCAGTGAAGGTGTTGCCAAAGTCGCTGGGCTTGAAGTCGCTGCTGGGCCAGGCAGGTGCCGAGGGGTCCTTTCTCAGGAGGAGGGGCGGTGATGCTGGGGCACCATCTGACTCTGGGGAGCTGCAGAGCAGGGAGTCCCCGAGGCCGTAGGGAAAGGTCAGAGCTGCCGCCTGCGCCTTCCAACCCGGCTGGTCCAGCAGCTCCTCCACCACCTCCCTCTCGGTCCCGGGTTTCTTCTTGGAACCTTTCCCACAGAGCCGGACCACCCTGATACTTTCGCAGCCCGGGCGGCTTTGGCGGCCGAGGTCCTCAAAGGCCCTGCGCGCGCTTTCCAGACTCTCGTACTCCACCAGTGCACAGCACTTGCTCAGCAGCTCGGGGAAGCGTGACGTGTATTTCCGCACATCCGAGGGCAGCTTGCGGCCCGGCCGCAGGATGCGGATAGAGGCGATGGCGCCAAAGGGGCTGAACATCCTCGTGATGGTCTCAAGGAAGTTCTTCTGGAGCAGCGGCAGCACGTCCTGCTCCTGGGGCAGCAGCTCCCAGGCCAGCAGCAGTTTGCTGGGGGGGATGCTCAGCAGGGACTCGGGGACGGGGACCCGCCGCCTCACTTTGGTGCCCTCCTCGTTCACCTCCAGTAGCTCCGAGAACCGCAGGGCATAGAGCGTGAGTCGCCAGTCGCGCGTCAGGTATTTCACCTGTGGGAGAGGAGGGGTCACCGAGTCCCCGTGAGTCTCCCCAGGCAGGGACTACCCTAAACGCACCATCCAGGCAAGCTGTAACCCCATCAACCTGAAGTCATGGCAAAGCAATACACCCTTTCACGTGAGCATCTTCAGGGTTTGCAGGAGAAGGTCCCCTGTGCCCACTGGACCGTGGCAACAAGCTACAGCTTCCCCATACATCACACCACCAGTGCTTTCCTGCACTTTTTGCTTAAGGGATGATCTCTCCCAAAGCAGCCCTGGGGCACCATGGGCAGAAGAGGTGAATCCAGCCCTGGGGTTGGTTTGAGGACGGTTCACTGCTTCCCCAGCCACCCTCCCTGGTTGGAAAACTGCTGCAGCATGTGGAAGGCAGAAAGCAGAGCCCAGCGCTGCACCACCAGCACTTCGCCAGGACGCAGACAGCCTGAGTGGAGCCTGGACCTCCCTGTACACCCCTCAGAGACAGCCAGAGGGCACCCAGACATCCTCCACATCTCCACTTTCCACCCCGGCTGGCTGGCGCCATGGGCTGGCTGCCTACCTTCTTGAAGGACGTCAGCAGTTTGATGCTGACAAAGCCCATCTTGTTCTTCTGGACGTGTTTCAGGAGGAAAGCGTCCTTGGCCAGGTTCTCATCAGAGAGGTAGAACTCCACCTGGGACACAATCCTTCGGACCAACTGCGGGTCAGGGATGGAGTAGTTGCAGTCCGACAGATCGGCCCCCAAAACATCACTCACATCACAGAAGCTCCTGGCAGAGCAGCAGGGACACAGGCGTGAGTTGGTGGCCTTTGGGATGCACAGCACTGCCTGGTCTCAGCTGCAATGGTGCGGACGGCAGAGACACCAGGGAGACCCAGGGCTATCAGCTTTGCCCTGGCTACAGGGGAGCAACGCCAGCCTGCGCACTGTGAGCCTCCCAGTGCTGCGAGCGCCAGTGCTAGACCATGAACCTAAGCCCATCCCAGACAAGGGACACGTTCCCCTGGGGACAAACACCAGGCAAGACCAGGGCTCAGCCCCCGCACCCATCCCAGCAGCCACGTACCCATTGAAGCTCTCAAAGAGATCCTCCTGGCTGAGCAGGGCGAGCGAGCGGCTCCGCGGTGGAGGGAGATACAGCGCTGGGAAGGAATTTCTTTGCACCGGCAGAGGGGTGCTGCAGCTGGGCTGGGAACTGAGCCCTAAGGCCACCCCAGAGCTACGTGATGACATCGTCCTTCATCTGGGACATTACATAGGAGAAAACCAGTGCTGGGACACTTCCTGACTGCAGCCAGCCCCAGGGCAGAGCCCTGCGCAGGGCTGCAGCCCAGGGATGGGGGAGCGGAGGCAGCTCGTTGCTGTGCCCTTACCTGCTTGGCAGCGCTGGGAAGGGTAGAAAGTCCTGGCACTACATCCTAGAGACCGGCAGGCAGTAGGCCCCAACCCTCCCCACCTCCAAACTAAGGCTCCTAAAAGACAAAGGGAAAAGAAAGAAAAAGAAAGAAAAAGCCCTTGGGGCAAGTGGGCAGCTGGTTTATAAGAGTGGCTGCCCAGAAAGACCCACCGGGCTCCAGGTGAAACCTGTCTGCAGGTTGAGTGGCCCCAGCTGAGCCCTGGGAGCAGCCAGGCTCCTCCTGCCGTGACTGCTGAGCCAGGCCAGGCAGTGGCAGTGGCAGTGGCAGTGGCAGAGGCAGTGGCAGTGGCAGAGGCAGTGGCAGAGGCAGTGGCAGTGGCAGAGGCAGTGGTACTGGTACTGGTACTGGTACCCAGCAGTACCCAGCGGGGCGGTGAACTGCTGCCATGAGGCACCTCGGTCTGTGCCTCAGTTTCTCTGTCTTGCGCAGGGACAGTAACAGTCACATGGAGGTGGAGGGACGGTTGAGTCCAGGGCATCATTTGGGCTCCTGGTGCTGCCAGAGTGACAGGCAAAGGTCCTTCTTGTTGCTGAAATACCCCCCACCCCAATGACAGGCAGCAGAACAGCCCCAGGAACAGGGTGAAGCCCAGGGCAGGGGCACGGGCCGCTGGGAGGGGGCGATGCTGTGGGGCAGAACAGCCCATAGCTTCGGTACGGGATGGGGAATGGGGTCCGGGATCATGCTTCAGCCCCCAGATGGGCAGCAGATGGAGGGTAACGTGGAGGTGGGGCCGCGGCTGTCAGAGCAGCGGGGGGCTAGGGCAGGTGGGGGTGGCTGGGGGCGATGCCAGGGCACGGGGGGCTGCGGAGGCGGCCAAGAACCAGAGCTGATGTCTGAAGAGGTTGATCCTGGGAGCCTGACCCAACTGACCCTCAGCCCGTGTGTCCAGGCAGGGGGTTTAGCTGATGTTGCTCTGTGCCCTGTGGCCACAAAGACTGGCCAAAGGCTTGTCACGCATCCACCCTGAGCTCTCGAAACAACCTGACTGTCACCAGACCAGCAGCACCTCCCACACGGGCCGGCCGGTCCCGGCTGCAGCTCTGCAGGAGGCACTGCAGTCTCCCCTGCCCAAACACCTTGCCCCAGCCACGCAGGGCTGCTGCCGATGAACCCCCGGGCTGTGCCATGCTGTCCAGCTTGAAGCTCGTCCTTCTGGGACAAGTCACAGGCACTGGCAATGCCAAACCGCTTCTGGGATGTCGCACTCCCCGGGTTTCCCTGGGGTTGGTGCACTTGGTGTCACCCCTCTACCACCTCCCGGCTTTCTCTGCTGGTTGGGAACTGCGTGGCGGTGAGATGGTGGGTTGGAAGAGAAAGTCCTGGGATGAGAGAGGTGGCCAAGAGCTGCCCGGCGGGGGAGCTGGGAACAGCCACAGTCCCTGAAGGGTGGTGGCACTTGCTGGCAGGTGACAATGAGGACACACCTCACCTGAATTTGCGGTGGGAGGCAGATCCACTGCCAGTCAGGACACCACAGGGCTGCCCCCCCGCAACACTCCCACCTAAGTTGTCTCTCGACTGGAAGCACACGCATTGACGCTGCTGCAAACCACCCTTTGCCCACGTGTGGGCACTGCCTGTCCCTGGCAGGCAGCAAGGGGCCGTGCAGGCAGCCCAGCTTCCCCCGTCCTCTGCTGGGGTCCCATTGCCCAAGCCCGGCAGCTCCCCAGCCTGCCAGCCCGGCCCCACAGCGATGCTCGCACCGGAATCTCTGCAGGGATTTGCCCATCTAGGAGAGGCGATGGAGCCAGGGGCAAGCCAAAGCTGGGCTCTGTTTGTGTTTTAACGGGAGCATTTCGAGCTGTGCTTTGCTTTCCACTGCAGCCAGGTAGGCTCAGGGTCAGGAGGTGCTGCTCAGCTCCCCAGGCATCCAGGGGGAAATAACCCCCTTGTTCCAGCCCTGAGACTCAGTATTCAAAAGAAGAGGCTCAGGCTGGTCCGGCCATCCCCGCAAGACTGGGCAGAATCCAGAGGGAGAGTGAAGCGAGCAAGAAGGGCATGGAGGGAGAGAGGCTGAGGCTAAACCTTCCCCTTCCCGAGGGGTCAGAGAGGAATGGTCTGTCACTTGTCACATCCCTGTCTCACTGCTCCCATCCTCCACAATCAGTCTGGAAGCGTAATTAGAAAATGCTTCTTACCGTGCTGAGCCCCGTGCTTAGCAGCAGCCTGATCTTTCAGCCTCTCCTCCCCTCTATGAACTCTGCTGTAACGGGCATATTACCCCTTCAAACCGGACGCTGTTTTGTGGTGAATCTGCCTCCCCGCAGACGCCGGATCCCTGGCCAACACTGCTTTAATTAGACCGCACTGGGCAGATCCTGCATCTCCCCGCGACGCTGCAAGGCTGCAGCATCTCCCTGACATCTCCTTTCAGTGATTGAAGAAGAAATGGCACCACAACAATTATTGTACAGGCCTGAGCATTTGATATATGTTTATTGCTATTCAGGTTTAGCTGGGAATTTTGTGCATATCGGGTTTAGGTGGTTATCCAGACTCCTTGCACAGTGCTGCAGAGCTCCAGAGCATCTCGTTTGCACGTCTGTGGTAAGCAGAAGGTGGCTGGGTTCGGTCGGTAGCGGCTGCAAAGAAGAGCCAATGCACCAGCTGAAGTTAATATCACACTCAGTGGGAGCAGGGGAGTTTAAGACTTGGTTGCTCAGTTGTTTTTTTAGACCATCTTATCTCATCAGCAGGATCTGAAGTGCAGACTCTGACCCAGGGAGTATTCCTTGCCGTTATTTACAAATAAATCCAGTTTTCTCACTTGTCTCCTGCTACGTTGATATGAGACATTTACAGACAAACGTCACCCTGACAGACAACAGCACGGGACAGTAAGAGGGAAAGATGTGCCACTATACACACTTTCTTTTTACTTTCCATTAGCAACATTTTTTCAAGTGTCACAGCTACCTTGGTACCATTCTGAATGAGTAAACAATATATTTGGATAGAATATACTCTGATATGCAAATGTACACGAGGCCCCTGGAAAAGCTCACATCAAATACTGTATCATTAGAAATAATAATAAAAGCTATTTATGACACGGCCTTTATTCACAGAAAGATTTGCCCCAGGGCTTTGTTTTTGCAGTTTGGCTTGGTGACGGATTCCCCCCACACCTCTGCCCTGTAGTCCACATCAGCCCGGACCCCACAGGACACGGAAAGGGAGAATAAACCCCCCTTGGGGCGGAAGCTCTCCCAGCTCAGCCCCGCGGGAGCCACCACCGCAACGCTGCCACAGAAGGCGAAGCCATACAGCAAAGGGAAATGCCACCGTAGCGTTGAGCACACCCGGGGCTGCTACATGGGACGGGCTGTTTGATTTTATCAGAGTCTGAGCAACAGGCACCGCTGCGCCGGCTCGCCCAGAGCGGGGGGGAAGCGGGCACGCTGGCCCACCCTAAGGCACTGCGGTCGCACACCCTCGCCCATGCTCCGGACGCAGCCCCTTGGGCAGCTGCACCCTACCTTCAACATTTTAGCAGGACCTCAAGCGAGAATTTTACAAAACCCAGGACATGGGACCCATTCCCCTCTGCCTGGGTACTCTGGCAAGGATGGGGATTGCCCGGGCAATGGGATTGCCCACGGGATTGCCCATGGGCATCAGAGTGCAGGGGACAACGAACACGCTTTGCGACCAGCTGCCGCTTCCTCGGAGTCCTTTGGTATCTTGAGTTGGCCTGACAGTGTCCCAGGAGCATTCACGGATCAGCGATGAAAAAACCCAGCTGGGGAGAGACGGGAGCAGGCGGGAACGCTCGTCCCGTAGTCCCAGAGCGAGCACGTGTCAGTCCCAGAGCACGTACTTGTCAGTCCCAGAGCGTGCGCGTGCAACGCTCTGCCAGGACCAGATGGATATGCAGCCTGGAGCCCTCTCCCCAGGCGGGCACAAGAGAGACGTACTGTCCTGCGCTCCCCGGCATGAATGATTTGGCAAAGTCAGAGCCAGGACAGCTTGTCTTGAAAGGTTGGAGAAGGGTCAGGTATTTTTCCTTCTTCTTGGGCACTGATTGGTTCAAGTTTGTATCACAGTGAAGTCTGAGAAGTGGGGAAGAAACCCAAACCACCTTCCCTGAAAGAAAAAGCCTCATTTGCCCGCCTCACTCAGGCTGGAGAGGACAGCCTCTCTTAGCCACGCGCATCCGATCCACTGCTGACCATGGAGGCTTCCACCGCTCGGTAGTAGACTTTGGACGTTTGCCCTCCAGCCAGCGGTTGTGCTGCTGGCAGCGGGCAGGAGAAAAGCAGGCGGACAAACCAGCCCCATCCCACCGCCTGTCCAGGCTCACCCTGGGAGCCCTTCCTCAAACACAAGTAAACATAAAGAGAAACTAAGAGGCACTAAATAACGCAGATACGGGGAGACTCAGGCTTGCGACCGTCAAACCTGGCTCCGGATGTCTTCGTCCAGCTGGAGAAAAAGCCGAGTCCCCGTTTCAGATCTCCTGCAGCGAGTGGCCAGGGTCGCTGCGCTCCCGTTTCACCAGTGGCTCCCCCACGCTCCGGGAGTCCGTGTCCACCTCGCTGCCCAGGTCACTAATGTCATCTGCAAAGGACAAGTCTCAGCATCAGAGTGGGGACTAGAGGGGAAGAGGTCTTTTCTCCCAACAGAGCAGGGTGGAAGACGCAGCACGAGGTTCCCCCTCCCACAGCGATTCAATTCCCAGCCCAGCAGGACTTCCCTTGAGGGAGAGGAGGTACCTTTGTCCAGCAGTGTTGGGGACAGGGATGTGAGGTCACCAAACTGAAAGAAAAAGGAGTTACAAGGTAAGTGTGGCTTATGGAGACCCGAGGTGCCAGACCTGCAAGTTGGCATCTATTCCCAAGCAATTCTAACAAGCAGCTTAAGCGCTCAGGAGAAACCACAAGCATCAGCAGTGCCGGTGGTGAAGAGCAGAAAGCAAAACCAACCACATTTTGGGGAAAAGTCTGTCGCTGCCATTTAAACCTCTGGGCAAACACCGCACACAGCAATCCAGGGCAGGATCGAGCTCTGGAGCGAAGGGAGAAACTTTTCTGTCTCCCAAGTCACGACCAAGTGGTGTCACAGACCAAAGGATGGTGCCTTTTCTCCAGCCCTCTGCATCTGTCGGGCAGCTGCTCAGACATGCCAGCTATTCACCTCTCCTGGGACTCTACCACCAACCCACCTCTGTGCAACTCGCTGCAAAGCCTTTGCATTCATGTCAGGAAAGTGCTTTGGCTCGCCAAGGCCACGGTGCCAAGTGTAGCCAAAGAGCTGGGGATATGTTGAGTTCTGCAGATGTGTTGTCTCCCTCTGTGACGAGGTCTGAAACACTAAATTGCTATAACAATAATGCTGAAAAGTCATGCAAAGTTGGGCAGCAGAAGGAACTGAGGAGAGCAGGAGTTATAAAGCGAGCAAGGGAAACGGAAGGACGCGATTCATCCTCTTTTGCTGGGAAGAATCAGCCTCCTCCTGGAGAACAGAAATATTGCAAGAGTTTAAGGAAGGAAAGGCAAAACCTGAAGGATGAAAGCCTCCCACAGCTAGGTTTTGCTGGAAGCCACTCTCTGCCTTTCACGTTCCTTTAATATCAATAAAGAGAGAGGTTTTGACGGGAATAGTGGGAACTCAACAGCGCTGCTGACTTGGGGCCACAGCACTGGTCTAATGGGAGGGGAGGGGAAAGCAAAAGGCACACGATTGATTTGTCTGGCTCCCCTACATGAGCTCCATGGAAGGAAGAAAACAGTTATGAGCTTCAAGGAGCAAATGAGATCAGTTTTAATCTAACGGTAGTTTCTATATTGCTGTCACAGGTTGATCGGGGCCTTTTAAATCTGGGCATTTCAGAGTGAAAAATTGGAAGTGGCTTCAGCTAGGCACGACAGGACCTGCCTGCAAGCCAGGCATCAGATTTTCTGTCTGATTTGTTAAAAAAATCCCCAACACCCGCCCCTCACACAAACAACCCGTCATTTCTCTTCAAGTCAAAACCAGAGAGAGTGGCTGACTGTGCGTGTAACTCTGGAGCTTGCAGGGGCCTGAAGAAGTGCAGTGAATGGTACCACTGAAAGTTGCAGGGAAAGTAACTTTTGGACCTTTTTTTGCTTGATTTAGTTTTTGTGTTTGATGGGACTTTGCCCTGGCAGGAACCCCAAAATCAGGTTTGGTACCCACAGGTTATGGAGAGAAGTGGGGAGATCCTTTTCCTCCCTCCTCCAGGCCTCCGAAGCCCAGCTGATGCTCAACTGCCCCCAAAACCCACCAGCTCAGGTATTAGCGAGCCAGGATGGAAGATGCTCAAGGAGCTGGATCCTTGTGCCAGGCACTCAAAAAACTCAGTAAATCCTTCAGCAAAGATGGTTATAAAAACATGGGGTTTATAACAGGACACAGCGTGGTTTGTGAGCCACTCATGTCTCTTTAAGCGCTGCTTAGTTTGAGTTTGTTTCTAGGGAATAAACGATTCTCACCTCTCCCATTACAGCAATTGGCGTCTCCCCTGTTGCCTGGGCAACACGATGCTCTACCAGATAAAACATGTATTCATCATAGAGCAGGCGAATCAGGTGGAAGGAACCAAAGCTGGCAGCACTGCGCAAGGTGAGGTCACGGATCACCATGGAGCTGGAAAATGGCCGGGAAACAAAATATTTGGGTTGTGTTTTACGCTTGCATCATGGCTGATGTGAATTCTTGACCCTGAAGGTACTGTGGGACACAGTGCTCTGTTTCTACCTCTAACCCAAGAGTATCAAAGCACCTTTAGAAATTAGTCGATGGAGTATCCTATCCCCATCCTGAAAGGATACAGGAGACACAACACTCCTTTCTGTACCAGGGCACAGCAACGGTTAACCAGAGTTGCATGGGAGTAGAGAACTTGGCCTTGGCTTTTCAAGGAGCTATTTACACGCCCTAGGCCCGACGCAGAACTATCTCCGAAATGAGAAAGGAAATGTACCTATAGAAAGACCATTTCAACAGGAACTGCCTGGCTGCCTTGGGGAAGCTGGGACTGCCCTCGTGATGCTTCAGGACTTGAGTGACAACATTATCCAGCCAACTAGCCCACTGGTCCAGAGAACTCTGCTGTTGCAGAGTGAGCTTGAAATCCTGCTCCAGCTTCTGTACCATGCCTTCCTCGCACTGGCACACCCACGAGGCTTGCTCCTGCTCGGGAAGAAGGGTCGACAGTTACTCATGCCAAGCCTGCATGGTTGTTGCATCCCAACCCAGGAATCCAACTTCATTTCTACTAGACAAGGACTCCAAACCAGCTCTGAATCATGTCTCCTCCGATCTGTCCAGACCACAGTACAATATTATTATCAGAACCATATTATCGTTGGAAGCACTACTTCTTACAGAAGTTCCTTAGTACCTCCTGCACTATTCACAGTGAGATGGCAGACTTACCTGGAAAAGTAACACCAAACCCATTAAACTGTGCATTTAATTGTGTCTTAGTATCGGAAATAAGATGCTGGTTACCAGCAGACAACCTCATTATAGAGTCCCAGTTCTAGACAACACGACCTAGGGAAAAGATACCATAAGTTACCTGCACATTGGCGAAGTCAACCCGATTGAGATCGCTGAGCATCTGGTTTATCTGGGAAGTGTTCTGCAGCACCGCACGGGCGGCCTGAGCCAGGTGGTTCAGGGATGTGTATCTCCGTAACGTCTGCGCAAAGGCACTCACTACCCCGACCTGCAACACAGCACGCAGGGCACCGCGAGCAGGAGGCCGTGGGGCTGGAAGGCAAACTCTTCCCAATGCTGAGCTCAAGCACACAGCACACATCAGCTGGGGTAACCTGCACAGTCCCACCCATGCTGCTGTCCAAAGCATACACGAGTGCTCCAGAGCAGCACTTTTGCGGCATCTGTTTCATCTTGCAAACCAGCCTCTGCAGTTCTTTTCTTTAAACTAATAGGTTTTCACACTGCCTCCAGCAGAGACCAGCAAGGTGAGAACAGGCTGCAAGAATCCATGGCTTTAGGAGAGAGGGAGTAGGAGCCTTAGGTTCAATCTCTGCAATGCCATTCAGTCCGTGAGGTGTCCTGCACTTTCTAGTAGGACAGCTTCATCCCAGTGCAGAGATTTTCTTCCAGAAAGCTTTATTTGCAATTTCAGGACACGGGAATGGCTCAGTGGACCATCAGCTTCTGGTACAAACGAATCGCCCTACCTGTCCTCCCACTCCTTACTTATTTGGGTTCATAATTATTCATTACATCGTGCTAGTCTGGAGTACACGTGGCCTAACCCCAGCAGTGATTTCCACTCACTGTGGAAAACTGCAACACGCACACACACACACTCAGTTCATACCCCTGACCTGCACCGTGCTCCCTCTGCTTACCTTGGTCTGGACAATCTGGGGGGGAAATTCACTCATTGCGTTCATCAGCCACCCTTCCAAACTCTTGGCAAAATTACGAATCGCCTGTGTAAGCGTGCCTGCAAAGAAGTCTGCAGAGTTAGAAAGGCTGCTCCATACCATCTTTCTAGCTGAGGACTGCTGTGGAAAGCACACCCTCCGATCTGGTTAGCTGTGATCTCAATTTAGCATCAAGGAAATCAGCTAGGTCCTGAGACGGACTCAAACTTTTCTTATTCTCTAATGTTGTTACTCAAACTTCTCTTTTTCTTATTCTTATTCTTATTCTTATTCTTATGCTTATGCTTATGCTTATGCTTATTCTTGTCTTAGTCTTATTTTCTTATTCTTTCTTATCCTTTTCTTATTTATGGTCCTTCCGAGCATTTTCCAAATCTTGAAATATGCTCTTTAAAGACACACGTGTGCCCCAGCATGTAGACTGACAAGAGCAGCTCAGAGGGACATGGCTTTCCAGTACTGCTCAGCCCAGTCCATGGCTGAGTTGAGGCCTCAGGGAGACTGACACACGCGCTTCACTGAGGAGCCAAATCAGAGGGAAAACCCTCGATATCCCATCACTAATCTCCCAAACAGAAGTTGACCCCAAATTTCCAGGTGGAGCAGTAGGGGACAGGATGGTCCTACATAAAAAAAAGGTATGATCTCCAAGGAAACATCTCACAAGGATTAGCCGTGCTTACTTGTGCATTAAGCTTATGCTTTTACCTTGACTCCTAGCCAAAGTCAGGAGATGTGATATGCAATAAACCAAATTTTAAAAAGCATGGGAATTTCCAGGGGTCACAAAGTACCATCGATGCAGAGCAATGCTGCAGGAGAAATATTGCTGTTGCCATAATATTTTAGCTTGTATTCAAAACAAAAACCTCTAAATCAGCTTTTACAATGGAAATCTTTGTGGCAAGTGGTAGCCAGACCGAGTGAGTCATGGATTGCTGTTTGTCAGACACAACATCCCGTGACTCAGCCCGGTGAGGAGCAGGAGCTGAGCAGGAGTTGGGACCAGCCGTGTCCTCCTGACCACGCCGCAGGATACTCACTGGGCACCGGTCTGAGCACATCTGGGATGAGAATCTCCACCAGGGCCTGGTACAAGATGTGATCGCAGTTTCTCATCCATTTCAGGATGGGTTCGTATTTGCACAGAGTGATCAGCTTATCTTTTGGGAGGGTCCCTTCGTGTTCTTCATCGCTGTGGGAGGAGGAGGAGGGAGGCAGCGTTAGCAGCAGCTTTGCATTCAGTGCATTCACCCTTCCTCTCGATTTCTAACCCCAGTTTTCAGCAGAAAAAAGCCATTCATGTTTCTTTCAAAAGGAAATGTTTGATAGTTTGTACATGTCTTCACTGACTCTGCAAGCGCCTCTCCATCCACGGGGTCAGAGCTCTGACCACAGTTTTCCCTCAAATCTGTATCTCCCGGTGCTTGGCCTTCGCTTCTTCCGTCTTTAGCCTCAGTTGCCTTTCACACACCCACATTCATGTGTACGTGGGACTTGTACTTCAGTACGGTCATTTCAGCAAGCAAAGGCTCAGCTGGTGCCTCCTTACAGTCCCAGCTATTTCCAAAACCTTCACACCTCCCTCCTCTGCTCTAAACCTCCTGAGCTGTAGCAGTGGGGACAAATGTTTGCAGCGAATGTTGTTTGAGCAGATTAACCGGTATTGACAGATCCTACAAATGGTTTCGAGGTGTTTAACACCTTCAAACGCTGAACGTTTTCAGAAATAAAAAAAGATTTGGTGTTTTGATGAGAACAGAGCATATTGTCTCTAACTGAATGAGGTCAATCAAGCTTGCATTATTTTCACTTTATAGATGTATGGAAACTTTTTCTGCATGATTAAGGCATAAGATATCTGGTTAAACCGCAAGCAGAGAAAACCAAAGCCTTAACGCCCTGCCAGAGAGTCAAAGCAGAGCTGCTAAGACATTACGCTGGGAACTGGGAATTTGCAAGGGACTTTCCCCGTGCATTACATCGAAACCATTAAAGCCAAACCTTGGACGTACTATAAAGAGGTACTTGTAGCCTCTGCCTGAGCGGTTTTTGTAAATGACCTCCACAGGCATACTCCCAGAACACTCACATGGAGAAACTGGCCATCAAGTACCTAAACTTTCTGAGAAGTGGAACAATATTCTGCATTTTATCATGCTTTCAACAGTTTGCCACTTTGATAATATTTTGGGTTTATATTTGTGTATATATATAAAGCAGGGGGAGGGAGTGCTTTATTTACCTATCTTGATTATTAGCAGTGGTACGGAGAGGTACTAGAGCACACAGCCTCAGCAAGATACGCTAGTCCGGACAGAGCCCTGCAGAAATGCTGTCTCCCGTACCCAGCGAGCCTATTTGTACCTAGCACAGCTCTCCCCACGGTGTCGCAATATGCGTTGGAGACATACCCTTAAGTAAAAGAGATTCTGAAACACTCAAACAAAGCTACAGCAATTCTTTTGTGGGAGAACATCCATTGAGTAACATCTACTGAGGACAACAAGGCCATATTCTACAGATTATTATGGGGTATTTGTTTATGACTCAAACTTTTACCATTGTTCTTCTGAAAATAAAATGTCAGTATCGGAAGTCTTTATATAATCTGTAGAAGTGGACAGTACAAACTTTTAATACCAATTTTATCAAGAAACCTTCACCTTCTCAATTTTCTCTATTTTCACTTATTTCCATTCCCCCGTCTCTTGGCAGCAGACTACCAACGCATAAAGGATGAAGAAAAGGCAGTAACAACGAGCCAGGCAGGAGTACAAAGATCAGAGCGGTTTCGTTTGCCGTTATGTGCCTCAAAACATGAGGCACTTAAAGATTTGGACAGCCATCCAAAGAAGTGAGTCAGTCTGGATGTCACTAAAACCTCAGAGTCTGAGGTGTCACTCCAGACCGATACCTAATGACATGGATCGTTACTGCCTGCTCCTGCTGACCATTTACAAAAGCATCATCCCGTTCTCATCCATCCAAATGCTCTCTGCATTTTGGATTAGCACTTGTTACAGCAGGTATAAGGCCCACAGATGCACATCATCAGAGCAGATGCTTTCCTCGGAGGTCTGAACTTTGTGCGGTCATTACGATATTAAACACTTCTGACACTCGTCGTAACAATTCTGCGGGGAAGTAAATACTTTCAAGTCCTACAAAGCACTCGAAATGCCTAATGAAGCTGAAAATACTTCATGCATTTTTAAAAGATAAAATACCACGAAAAAATGGATCGTTCAGAAATAATCAAAGCACAGCAGCGTACCTGGACGGCAGGGCAGTAGAGCCATCACTAGATGGTGTTTTAGGACTCCAGAAGGATTGCCACAGTTTCTCAATATAATGAAATTGAAGATTCATTACGACATCCAAAGTCGCCTAACAACCAAGAAGACAACTCATTAGCTGCTCTGCTAGCATCTTGTCCCACAGTCTAAGCATAAACTTCATGTGCTGCCATTTAGATGAAATAATTTACAAGAAAAATAACAGAAAGGGCATTGTTTTAATAGTCAACATAACATAAACCAGGTCACGCAATGAAAAAATAACATAAAGTGCAATATTTGAGTTGTAATTCCTAGCAAATCAAGCATCACCTGTTATATTCTAGCTTTTCCCAGGAGCAGGATATGAGAAGAGCACATGAACTATGTCCCACATCAATTAATAAATCAATTAAAAACATTCCAAATAATCACCTCGCAGTGTCGCCTGTAAAGAAGCTGCAGAGTTTTCACATCGTTCATGGTGACCCCTTCTTGTAAGAGGACATTACCTAGATCAGGGGCTGGGAACTCAGGAAAGACGTGGGTTACATCTAGGGAAAAAAAAGATTGGGAAAAATGGTGAGAGTTAGGAGCACTCAGTTACGCAGGACTGAGCGCAAGGTGCTGCTGTCGCTGGTGGCTATCTTTCATGTTTCAATTGGGGATGAAACAGGAGAAATGAGACCGATAATCTAGTACTTTCCCAATTGATGCTGCTATACTGGGCAAAAAGCAAACAACTGCAGCCCGTTTTATTCAGCATGGAAAGGAAAATGTTTTCTTTCTCTCTGTAATAAAAGAAACAAGAATACATTGTCCTCATCTACTGCGCTTCCCGTTAGATTTTCTCCGAAGCCTGAAAAACATCTCTCTGGTATTTTGAGAGCACAATGGAAAATATAATTGGACAGCAGACGTATCAGGAGCGACTGTATTTCAGAGAAGGCTCAGAGCTGGCCAGGATTTGGTATCTCTACTGGAGATGATGGAGACACATAGATCCATGACCAGCAAAGCCAGAGAGCTTGTCTCCCAAGGAGAAGGTCCGTATGGATCGTCTGCATCGGATACATATTGCAGCCTTTGCAATGAAGAGAATCGCTCTTCTCCCTCCAGCTGCCTGTCTTAGCAAGGCTCTTCAGGACCTCCACTCCTCCATCCAGTTGGGATAAAACCAGACAGATTAAAAACGTACTTAGAGGGAACCGACTGACCTGACGGTACAAGGAAAAAGCCTTCCTGTGGGTATGGAAGTTAGCAAATGGACTTAGCAAGTGTGATGTTACAAGAGCTTATTAGAACATATACTATATATAAAATACATATATAATCTATACCTAATAGATAATAATGTAGATTTATTAGAAAAGCAAACAAATGCAGAACAGATGGGACTTGCTGGACAAGACCTTCCTTCCTCTTAAAGTTATAAGCCTAGATGTGAGATATCCACCACCTGAAAGCAATCTCCTCACCTATGAATTGCTGATGATGTTGACTTTGAGCAGCAACCGATTGCTCCGGCGTAGTGTGTGGGTTACTGTTGGACCCTCCCTCTACCATGCCGTCCATCTTCTGTGCTGGTCTATACCTAAAGTTAGAGCACGGCTTGGGATTTACACAGGCACGAGCAAACACATATACGTTATCTGCAACACCGTCAAGCAGACTTTTGCGCTCGTCATGTAATACAAGAGGTTACACTTAGAGGCCAGCATTTTGAGGGCTGACCATTTATATCATCTTCTCAAGCAGAGGGGGAAAATGAGAATCTCCTTTTGAAAAGCACTCCTCAAGACAGAATTAAAGCAGTTAAGAAGTTTGCCCAAGGTGACACCAAAAAAATAAGAAAATGAGAAGCAGAGCTGGAGTGGGTGCCAGAGTGCAGACTCTCAGTCTCGAGAGCTGGCTTTTGCATTTACTTTCTGTTTGGGAGCTGAAAAAATAAATTATTCTGCTCCTTCACTCCAGCAAGAACGAGAAGTGTCCGTGCTTCCAGGAGACAATTCCAAATTCCTTTGCACATTGTGTTTTATATTAAAAATTACTCAGACACAAGACTAACCACAGCACTATTTAACTTGCACTGTTACACAAAAAAAAAATTAAACAAACAAAACCCAAAACCCACCCAAGCACAGCACGAGCCCCCCCTTTACACTGATTTGGCACAAACAACTCCATAGCCGAGGGGCCTGAACCAGTTTGGTCAGAGGGAAGCAGTGAAAAGCGGCACATGCAGTGGCGTTGTCTGTAGCAGTGGGCTGAATCGAGCCGCTGGCAAACAGAATAGGCAGATAAATGCCATTTCATAGAGTCCTAGAATGGTTTGGGTTGGAAGGGACCTCTAAAGGTCATGTAGCCCAATCCTCCTGCAGTGAGCAGGGGCATCTTGAACCAGATCAGGGTGCTCAGAGCCCCGTCCAACCTGACCTTGAATGTTTCTAGGGATGGGGCATCTACCAGAAGTGTTTCTGGACCCTTCCGCTACTCAGAGCGGCCAGTGATTTGCAGCCCCCTCTTCCACAGCTCAGCTCTGGCACTTCAGCAACTCTTGGGTTTGAACTGTCCCAACACGCTCCCTTTGCTCCCAAGCGAAGCCAAGCCCCAAGGTGGGGTCTGCCACGTTCTTTGGGAAAGGACCCTTCTGGGGCACCGTTAGCGAGCTCCAAAATGCTGGGAGCACCTACCTTTGCTTCTGGTGGATGGGCTGCTGCCTCATTGCCATGTACTGGGTGTCCTCCTGCAAACGGTTCAGCGGAGACTCTGGCTTTAGTCGGATCCCATAATAATGGTATTTGGAGTTTCCCCTGGAAGTATCAGCATTGAAATCGCTCAGTGTAAGCTACCAATGGAAGGGACATGGTAGCCCTGCAATTTACTCTTAGGCTTGTTTTGACACTACACCCTACTTCTTACAGCACACATTGGTTTGCTGCCCCGTGCTATTGAATGGCTGAACTAATGAACTAATGAATGCCATCATCCCCTACAAAATTTAAAACCACATGTCGCAAAGTTCAGTGACATTCACATTTAAAACACGGCAAGGTTTGTTCCAAGTAACCCATGGTAACTGGAGAAGAGACAAGTGTTACAACACAAAGTGTTATTCAACGGAACGACAGAAAGACCTCAGGAGACACTTTGCTATTTGATTAGGGTTTAAGGATTTGTTTTTTCCATAAAAACAAACCTCCATCTTTATCTAGACTTGGATAAAATAAGCCTGACTGAATAGTCAACTATGATAAGAAAAATGTCCTTCTGTTGCCAGCACTTTCACAGCAACACCAACAGGCTTTGATGTGGCCTTGCTCTTGGAGTTGCTCTTTTTTGTACTTTTTGTAAAAACTGAAAGCTTTTTGCAAGCAAAACAGGCTGTAATTCTTTTTCCTTTGCTGCTCAGTAAAGCTGCTGTGATGCTCCTTAGGCGAATGTCTTTCCATCACTTTAGACAGATGTGTCAGTTAAAGTTTTTCCACCAAATTGGAATTTTTCAATCCCCAAGCGTCTGCTTTTGGGAGCGAGAAGGACAATTATGCAGCCATGGATACCTGACGGCAGTACGTCCAACTTGGCTTTAGCCAATTTGTCGCTAACAACGGTTGAGCTGAGTCCTCAGTGGGAGAGGAGACCGAGCCAGGGGAGCAGCAGCAGGGGCTCCAGAGCCCTCTTATCAGGGATGCCTGAAATTCATTTGCTGTGTCACTATGACAGGGTCTGGAGGCACCTTAAATCCAATGATGCTTCCCATTGGAAAATTACGTAAGAGAAATTTAAGAGAGGAATATTTGTCACAGAATTGACCCTTTCTTCCTTGTTGGGGCAATTTTCTCTTTTCAAGGGGACGGTTGAATCGTTCAGTCTTTGTCACTGTACCAAAGGGTTTTACACACACTGAGTGCTCAGGCATGAAGTACGCTTCGGCCATGTCTTAAGTGATTTTAAGTGCCTGCAAATTAAATAACAACTGCATTTATAATCTAAATGAATGAATAAGGAAATAATGGTGGACAGCTATTTCCATATTTATTGAGGTTTACTGTATCTTTCCCAGCCTGCACATTTGCAATTTTAAGTGGGCTTTTTGCTTGTTTGTTTTTATTTTAATCCTTGATAGGATTAAAGAATTTCTCTCCTCTAAAGAAATTATTTCAGAGCTCTTGCACTTGAACTAATGTATAGAAATCCAAACTCTCCCCTGCTCTTCCTACGACTGTTGCCTCCACATTCCAGCTGTGGAATGCCCAGGACACATCTGGTTTTGTTCTCATTTTGAAGCCCAAATACCTAAGCTTGAATTTTATTACAAAATCTTACACAAGCAGAGCAATCACTGTTTCTCTAGTGTATTGGCTACTTTTTTAAAATTAGAAGCTGGGATAAAATGCAAACTCAGCTGTCCAAGCTGTGCGGATACTTTGGATGCTCCCTTGAAGGATACATATGCAATTACAGCAAGTATACTTTCTTATGTTACGCTTTTGTTGTAACATCTTATGGATCTTTGATGTTTTAAAAGAAAAAATTTGTCACAAGATTCAGCCTGCCGCTTTGGGAATTTAAGAAATAAGCCATTCCCATCTGTACAGCTTGTCTGCATCAAAGATGCGGGCACAGGTTCTGTTCTCATCCGTGATGGAGGAACTTTACTGGACCCAAAGGGAGAAACCGTTTCACTGCATCAGAATTTTGGGCTCTGCAGCTGAGAGCAGCAATTGTGAAGATGAGTTACTTCATCTTTTTGAGACAGTAACGGAATGAGAAGAAGCCTGGGTTCAAATAAAATATTCTTAGACTCCTTAGGAAATGGACTTAGACCAAATTCAACTGTGTGGCTGGACAAGGAACTGTCACCAGAGACCTGGAGCATGTCTGAAATTAACTGTATTGTCCAGCCTCTCTCACCGCTGTGAGAAAGCAGCTTTGCCTCACAACACACGGAAATTACTTCTGTGTCTCAGAATAGCAATTTTTTTGCCCCACAAGATCATGGTTGGTTGTTTCTGTAGATCTCGGAAGAAAGACCTGTCCCTGCTAAATGATGCTTGGGAGGTTCTCAGTATGCATGAGACAACTTGTAGGAGCTTTTTTTTTTTCTTTTAAATGTAGATTCATACCAACCTGGTTCCCAGGCGGCGAGTCCTCAGCCCCATGAACACCGACCGGATCAGTTTTCCAAAGGAAGCGGCGTTCACTGGATCCAGTTTGTGCTCCTGGCAGTGCCGCAGGTAATGGTTGTAGAGAGAGCTCCTGGGAAGGCTGACGCCTTCCGCCGTCTCGTAGTTGTCCAACAACCACTGGAGCTTTATGTATGGAAAACATAAATAAATAAAGAACCCATGAAAGTCTAAAGAGGGCTGGAACGGGCTGCGTAAAACAACGTCAATGCTTAAATACCAGGAGAGCCCATCTGACATTAAGAGTTCAAGAGAACTTAATGCTGGGTAGTTAATTTATGTAAGTTAATTTATATAACTTATGCTGGTTGCATTTTTATAAAAGAAAAAGGACCCCCAGCCCAAATCTAATAACCCAACAAAAATGCTGTCAGATTTTGCAAGAGCATTAAAACATAATCCGCCTGCCTTCTCAGTGTCCACCTCGGATTCGGATTCATTCCTGGAGAGCCAAAGTAAAGCTGTAAGAACTCATGTTTTCCAAGAATAAAGATGATAAGATACTGCCTAAGAGGAATAAATTTTAGGGGAACCAAATATGCTGCAAAGTCTTTATTAATTTGAAGATTGGCATGTCTGCAACTGTTCACTTAACAATAAAATTAATGGTTACCAAAGCAACCTTAAAAATCTGAGGGGTTCCATCTATTTTTCAAAATTTACTGTCTGAACTTCTTCTGACATTTCTGTTGATTAAAGTTTGCAATTAGATATAAATCATTTATACCCAGCCAGTCTGAAAGGGCAGGCCCGGCACACAATGTCAGCACAGGAATTAAAATGCAAAAAGACAAAAACCCCAATCTCCTTTAATTGGTTAAATGACTTCAGCATCAATAAAATAAGTGTTACGTTAAGTGAATTTTTGAAGGAACTAGATGCACAAATGGACTGAAATCAATAGCTTTGGTAAGAGCCCTCTCATTGTCGTTAGGGACATTTGGGATTCACATTTCCAAGAGTTCCGTCTCCATCCAGACCTCCATCCCTGCATGCACGGAGGCACAGCTCCACCAGAAGCAGCTGCATTCGCACCACGTCAGTGGCAAAACAGACTCAGGTTATGGATGCCAAAATATTAGCCACATCGTCTCCTTACAACAAATAGTTCAAGCACATATTGTAATTAAGCACATATTGTAATTAAGCACAAACTTAGTCTAGACATCAGCGGGATTTAACCATGCACATGGATGTATGAGATGGCCTATGCTTAAGGCCTCTCCACTCGGACGCCAGCATCTGGCTCTTTTCTACCATTTTCTCTTGGTGAAACTTCGGGGTCCCAGTTCACCACTATAGTGGAGTTTTGTATCAGTAACTCTGTGAAAATACAACCTGAAACGTGCAATGACATCTCTGACACCTCACTCCATTGAGTTATTTTCGGTTTATCTATTTCATATCCAACTTTGCTCTCACACAAAGGCTTTTCAGCACCTATGAATGTATGTTCTGTGGTTATCATTCACATATCCAAATTTAAACTTCTGCTATGTAAAATGAGCTGAATCCAAAGCTGTACAGTTAAAACTATTTCATTCATTAGTTGGGTTTGATCCAAAGCAACTACAAGTTCAAATGACTGGATCCATCGGTTTTGGTGGCCTTTGGAGCAGACCAGGGGCTGCCAACGCTGGAAGAAAAACCACTTGGCCACCCCTCTGTCCTGCTTTTCACAGAGCTGCTTGTCACCCTCCCACCTTCCTCCAGTTACACATCGCCTAAGACACTCTTTGACGTGTTCTTCCACAAAGATCTTTCTGACCTCCAAACCCTACAGTCCCAAGAGGTGGTGGTTGCTGATGATCCGCATCCCTTCGTGCTCTCATCTGCAGAAGAGACATCCCTGGGAAGCCCCAAAAAGCCGTTCTGTAGCCCTGAGCCTCCCCCACCCACTAAGCTATCTCTAACAAAAGTGGACCCCAGCCTTTTTGACATAAAAGACAAGCAGGAGCTCAGTTTTTAAGTAGTCCACATCCGTGCTAATTTTGGCCCATTCCCTGTATTTAAGAGATAAATGATTAAGAAGGCTCTTTTTTTTTTTTTGAACGATTTATTTCATTTATCCTATGGAAGATACTGAATGTGGATCAGCTATTTATTTTCTAAACTGTTCTAGTTCCAAGCCATAAAAAAAAAAAGCTGCATGTTACTATGGAAAATTCAGATATAGGTAAAACCCTCCCATTTAAATTTGATCCTGGACATTTTTAGTCTAATCCCAGATCTTTCTAGAATATTCCCTTTATCTTCCAGCTTTCCCGTTCTGCAAGTGTCTTTTTATATTCCTTTAAACATTACAGAGTTTCACAATACGAACTCCCACTATTGAATTAGAAATCTATTACGAAACGCACAAAAGAGCTTAAAAAAAAATCTGTCAGAATATCAGTAATTTTCAAAACATGATTTTTCCTCTTCCTGCATTAGTAATAACAGAGCGGGCACTTAAAATGAGAACGTTAAAGATTCTTTCCATTTGTATCCCTTATTCTGTTTACTTTTTGAATTTTGCTCAGTTGTGACGATGAGAGGATATTCTACGGTTTAATTTCTGTTTATACTACGATCAGGTTCCAATAAAATCACTGTGCAGCCGTATGCTGCTTTGTTTGTTACAGGCACTACAGGGGAACATTTCCATTTCATTTCTACTTTAACTTTATTTCTATTCACTGTTTGTTTTGATTTTAAAAAAATAATCTTTAGCAAAAACCTCGTCCTTGTTCAATTCAAGGCTGGCTCTTTTAAGGATGGAAAAGCAATACACGGGGCTGTCTGAGAAAAGAAAAAACCTTTTTTTTCTGAAGGTCTAGGGTTGGAGAGGTTTTCTTATGGGCACTTCTGTGAAAAAGAAACCAATGAAGACACACGTTTGTGGTTCATATTTAAGGTGTTTTTACCTGAGACTAAGAGGAGCAGGTTCCGAGGTCCCTGCTCAGGCCAGCTCAGAGTTAGGACTGACCCTGGACCACCGGCGTGCTGCCGAGCATCCCGAGCTCAGCGACAGGGAGAAACGCTTCCCTCGCACCAGGAGTTCCCTGCTCAACCCCACCGATCTTTTGCAATTAAAGTTTCATCAACACCGATATATTTTCTTGAAAAGCCTCTTTTCTAGAACAAGTGCCCGTCAGCTCTGGTGCCTTGCATAGTTAAGCCCCGAGCCATCCATGAGCACAAGCTCCAGCATCACCTGCCTTTCAGCACGGAGCAGGAGATTCATCCTTCATTAAGTCATTACAGTCTGCCCCTGGCTACGGGAGAATTATCCCCTTTAACAGTTTTCCTACTTCTCTGTTCAGTCTCTTTGTAGGTGTTTCCACCTAAACACCATTTGGGAGTTCGAACTTTGCCTCAGGGGAAAACTCCATCAGCACCTACCTAAGAGCCATTCACCCACAGGGAAGAAGTTCAATGTTTTTTTGGGGGGTTATTTTGGGTTTTTTTGTTTTTTTTTGTTTTACAGGCAGTGAGGAACAAATACATTTTCCCCCTACTCCTATAAGCGCTATGGATATCTAGGAGCCGCAGGACCTCAGGCAGGTTATAGCATCCAACGACTTCCTTACCTGCCTAGCTTCAGGCACTCCTGTACAAAAATTGTAGTCATTTTTCTCAAATTTCTTTGCATCATCTGCAAGCTCATAATTGGCAAAGAAGTAATCCTCTGACCCAGCGACTCTGGAGTACACTTGTGAGCAGAGCTTTTTCAGTAACAGTAACAGACTGACATAATTTCATTAGAAACATCATGTGTCACTGGGGTATTAACTTTACTTAGGGTTCCAAATTTGATATTTCAAGTGCACTTAAATAACCTCTCAGAGAGTTTTGAAGCTAAATTAAGTTATCAAGTTTGGCTCCATTTCACATTGACTTCGTTTAAACAGCATTATGTAAAAAATTCCCTCTTGACTGAGATACCTTTAGTTTTCTCTTTTTTTTAAAAAAAAAAAAAAAAGCAAAGATTCCTGGCATGAAACATCTGCTGATGACGAAAAAAACACATTATCCCAAGAATTTACAGATTTGCAAAATGTGAAATTTAAAACGAGGGACAGAACACTTAATGAAAAAACTCTGCAACCTGAAGACTAAAAGCAATTGAGTCACAACTAATAGTGCAATTAGCATTATCTCACAACTTCCTCAGCTACGTGCTTTTGTCAAGCTCATATTTTGCTTTCAGCCTTGACAAATCACAGTCCCCTTCTGCTTCACTTTCTGGTTCTCATGTGCAAGCCTGACAATATCGTGTGTCAGTCACACAAGTATTTGGGATAGGTAATCCTCGGTCTGGCTTTTTGTTTGGGTTTTTTTAACATAAAGAGGTGGGAACTGAAACATCCTGGATAGCAGAAACCCTTGGAACACAGCACGTGCCAGGGAAGACGTGCAGAGAGGTTCAGCGCTGCACGCTTATCGGGCTGTCCCACACGCTGCCGTTGGGAGCAACCTCCAGCAGTCTCCAGTCTCCAGGTGGTGGGTGCCCCATCCCTGGAAACATTCAAGGCCAGGTTGGATGGGGCTCTGAGCAACCTGCTCTAGTGAAAGATATCCCTGCTCACTGCAGGGGGGGTGGGCTAGATGACCTTTAGAGGTTCCTTCCCACCCAAACCATCTGATGATGATTCTATGATTCCAGCCCAGCCTCCTACTCAAATCAGGGTCACTTCCAAGGGAGGTCAGGTCCCTCAGTCCAGTCAAATGGCTCATTCAGTTGAGTCCTGAGAACCTCCCCAGGCAGCGGCTGCACAGCCTCCCCAGGCAACGGCACCAACCTTCCTCCAGCTCTGGAAAGAGATTGCCCGATCTGGTTCTGCAACGTGCTGCGTTTCATACAGGCATTGCTTATACCATTGCCTCCTTGTTATTCCCACATGTCCGCAGACATCGCTCCATGCTCTGGGAAGGCAGAGCAAGGACACTGGAGGTTCACAGGGCAGCAAGGGCCCTGCAAGTTTCCTTGGCTCAGGCTCTGCTCTTCAGCAGAGGGAATTACCTACCCTGGAGCTGCCCAGGGCAGCACGTTGCTTGTGCCTGGACTGACATCTTCAGCAGGGATGAGCAGAGAGCTGATGTGTACACACATGCTCAGGAAGTAGTTTATTTGCTTTAGAATTTGTAAGAGAACTTAAGCCTTATGCCAAACTATGAACCGTGACCTGAGAAGAGAGACATTAAGTTCTTTACTTCTACCGTGCAAGACAGATCCTTCCCCTGGGGGGAAGGGCCCCAACTCCATCCTGCACAGCCTGCGGTCAGATGAAATCTTTTCTATCTTCGCTTTCTTTCCTCTGCCCTTTTCCTGCCTTTTTTCAAACCTCCTTCAATACCACACCATGACCCACCCCGTCCTGCTCTGCTCTGTCCCCTTCTGCACTGGGATGAACAAGAGAAAATCTGCAAAGCAACATTATCCCTAGACAAATCTGCATGGCAACAAATCTGCATGGCACTCAGGGCACAGCACGGGCGTGTGAGCACGGCCGCAGCCTGGGACAGGAAGGATGCACAGAGATGCTCAGAACAGGAACTACCAGCATGATTCTGCAGGTTTGTGTTTCCCCAACTACAAAAGGAACCTTCAATTTCTAGAAGCTGAAATAAGGATCGAGCTTATCCAGGAGCCCTGGCTTGGAGTTCAACATCAGCTTAAGAGAATCAGACTGTTAGGTTTAATGTTCCTTTCATTTTCTCAGGCTATTTCTCTAGGGTGAAGAGGGCAGGACCTAAGAATGACAACAGATCTGCCCCCAAATCTGTTAGAATAAAGAAGTACCACTTTGTGCACCATGATTTATCAGTGCAGAACATGCTTCAGCCCAATCCAAAACACAATGAAGTCAAGGCAAGTCCAATGACTTCAACAGGACTTGAATTAGACCCTTCAAATCTCACACAAGCATGTGCTCACCGTTAAGCATTACTGCCCGGGAGCCATAAACCATGATGCAGAAGGCCCAGTAGAATAGTGGGAACTTCACACAAAGCAGGGAGATTGTTGGCATAGTGAGAAGAGAGAGGTCTAGCAAATGAATTTAGCATAGCGTTGTAACAGTAATGGTCTCCCCGAGGCACAGAAAGAGGCAATAAAGGCATTCACAGGAGCAGGCTTTTGGTACGCGCTGTCTAAGGGATATCTGTCTTGATTCACGCCAAGTTATTGCTGTAGAATTGCAAGTTATTTTCCAGCCATCTTTCAATTCCAGTGAAAGGAAAGAACTTCCTCAAATGTGTTTATCTAATTGCCAGCAATTTCCATTGCAAGGCAGATGAAATAAATAAACACAGGGTAGAGGCAGTTAACAGAATCCAAAGCATCTCATAAACAAACATTAACATCATGGCACTTCTTGCAGATTCTTGTTTCTTGGGAATGGGCTGCTTTGGGCAGCACAGCTGAATCACAGGCTGCTTTGAGTGGCTCGTGCTGTTGAATACACCAAAGGGCTACAAATAAGGCTCCTACCAAAGCAGGAAAAAGGTTGTAAATTCCGATTGTAACTTACATGGCTGTTGAGCAAACTGCTTTTGTGTGATGTAATCCCTTCATTTTTTTGGAGGTTTTCAATCGCCATTTCAAGCTAAAGAAAATGTGCGCAGGGGAAAAAAAAAAGGAAAAAAGAAAAAGAAAGGAAATCAGATAGTTAGCAACAGCCAGGATTATTATTTCTTTATTAATATTTGAATGATTAATGCTTTATATCAACAGGCTTGTGAAAAAGAGGCAAACAGATGAGGCACAGTCCTTATGGGATGAAGCTGCAGAGACGTTATTGTACGACATGCAAACTAACAACACAGCGAGAATCCCTATTAGGGCGAAAGAGCGAGACCAGGGGGCTTTTGATCTTCCACTGTACGCACTGCCCATTTATGAAAGAGAAGCAGTTTTCCTTCTCCCTTCCCCTTCATGCCTAGACCAAAACACCACCGGACAGATACGCTGCAGCAGGTCAAAGGAGATTTGCTACGGAGAAGGTGTATTTTACCCAGATCTTTCAAGGAAAACTGGAAATGACTTCGGTTATTATTACTTCTTAACATTTTGACAAAAAAATAATGGCAACTAAATAAAACAGGGGCACGAGGAGGTTTGACACACAGAATGCATAAGCTGGAATGGATAAGAGCACTTTGCTACTGAAGGGAACCGCAAAGGGACTCTGAAGAAAGAAGACAGGTTTCAATTAAGTGAGCTTCTTCCCGCGAAGACAGGCTGGCACATCTTGCTGCTACTTGTGCTCATTTCCATTGATCTCGGAGCTTCTGCAAGCAGTCATGGTGAGGCATTCTGGCCCCTAAAGAGCCCCCTTGCTTCCCTCTGTCTAGCTTCTGTTCTACACGCAGCCCAGCTATGGACCCTCTCCTGGACCCTTCTTGTCTTCTCCTTTCTGCTACTGGGGCTCCCTTGGCCACCTCTGGCAAACTGCTTAGCAGATGGCTGCTGGTGCCAGAGCTCTAGTGCTCCTGAGCACAAGATTTTTGCAAGTGAGGAAGGAAAAAAAACCACACACACCCCCCCCCATTAAGGGACTGGCAGGAGCAGAATCTGCTGTTTCTCTCCAGTAGAGGTTCTCGAACCCCTGTTATCCGTGACCTGTTAGTGCAGGCAGGACAAGGCAGCACAGATCAGCCAGTAAAACTTGCAGTCAGCAGCTATCTCTAGCATCTGTCCTCATTTAACATGCATGGTCGTGCACTCATCTGTAGGCCCATGCACAAAGCATCCGCACAATGATCTGTCAATGGCCTCCTTCACATACTAACTAGCTCCCTGTGCTCCAGTGAAGATAAAGGTCGAGATAAACCCAACCATTTACAAAACTAAGCTCTGTCAGAAAGGGGGGAGAACAGAACAAACCGGATCTAATTTCTGAAGTAACGTTTAACAACCAAAGCCACAGTCTGTGCCACATCCATGTCTGAACGGGATGCTCCGTCCAAGCACCGCTAGCACACGTCCCTTAGTTTCCATCCAAAAGTGCCATCCCTGTGGCACTTCTCAAGAAGTTATCACTGAATTCAAAAAAGGCTCAGTCTAAGACTATGCGCCAGTGGTTTTTTTCAGAAAACCGTCTAGCACACGGTGATGCACCATGAGGAACCGAAGACTGATTGCTGATGCAGCCTTCAGGAAATGAGTCAGTGTTAGAGGGAGACACCATTTCCTTCCTCTGTTCAAGGAGCAGTGCAGTGCCAGTTGACCAACACCTCTTACGCAAGCACAGAAACACTGCCTGGCATTTTGGTAGGCGTCCCATACAAACGGACACCTTGCATCTGCAGAAAAAAATATTACAGGGGAAAGACTAAAAGCTCTTAAACAGCCCTGCAGGAAGGTGAGGAGCTCTGAGAACCCACTTACAGCAGGTCTCAAGGATTTCCTCCCTTGGTACAGCCTAATTTAAATGAAGATTAATAGTGCTCTATTGGCAACGGACTGAATGGGACTGCTTCATGTGCTGTTTCAGCCCATTCAGTGGAGCAGAACATCATTATTCCAGCAGATATGGAAGACAGGTTTCTTTAAATACTTGAAGATTTTATTTTAGTGTACATACAGTCTTTACCAAACATCTCTCAACCTCCCAAGGCAGCTCTTACACCACTGCTAATTCTGAAGCGCTACCTTGCTCCCAGTCTCTTCTGAAGATACTCTTCTTGCTTTCAAGGTCTCAGTGCCAGCTCTGCCACAGGCATTCAACACCCTCCAAGCCCTCTCGCTTCCCCGTTCCTTGCAGCTGCCTCTCACGCTGCCAAGCCCTCACATCGCTGGCCACTTTGACATCCATCCCCCTTGCACTACGCCTCCAAGACCACAGGCAAACACTACGGCTTCCTTCTCTACATCTGCATGAGCTGTACTTTTCTTTCTTTCCAAAAAGCTCTTAACCCTGCCCCAAACACCTTTTGCCAGGACTACAGCCTCTCCGGCCTCTTTAACACCAGCCTTTCCTATCCTCTGTTTAAGCAAGACACTGCAACGAAAAACAATGTTCCTACCTGTTGATTTGATTTAGTCATTGCTCTTCTTAAGCCTTCCACTATCTGTTCACCCGTTATTATGTGAAACTGAAAGCATTATCATGGCTCTCTCTATCCCCCTGCAACTTTGGTCTGTGCTGAAAGAACTGAAAGCCACACATCGACACATCCCTATGCTGTCCTCCAGACAAGCATCTATGCGCTATTTGACCCTCTTGAGCCCCTCCACAAGAGCCACAGACATCTGGCGTTAAAATGCCTTCTGAAAGTTCATTCCTACATGCAACAGAGTGAATTTATTTCAGACGCATTTTCATAAAGGTCACTTCCTAAATTCTTTTTTTCCTGGACAGCTTTATCCCATGTGATAGACAGCTACAAACTAAATCTGTTCATGGGACATTTCTAGTGACACATATTCTACTTGTGCTTTTTACATTGAGCCCATCACCATGGAAATTAAAAAAAAAAAACAACCCAAACCAAAAATAAAGAGTAATGTTGTGTGGCTTTGCAAGATGCAGTCCCACGCAGGTGACAAGATCAGCAGCTACTTCCTTCAAAACAAGCCTGAGCAAAAGCCAGAGGATGGTCCAATGCTAGTTTTTAACTATGAACAGTTAAAATACACACACACACAATTTTCACAAAAGAAATGAACCCCAGCTAACCCAGATGCATCTGTCATTTTCTCTTCCACCCAAAGCTAAGGACTTCTACCTAAGGCAGAGCACATTTACTCCAGGATCAAAAGGAACCTTTCAAGACTCAAAGATTCAAAAAAAAAGTGAAATCTGTATTCTCTGTGGAAAAAGAAAGTACAGCCTAACTGGCCAGATTCTCAAGAGTACTCAGTAGCAAACGGCTCCTCCTTTTCTCCCTGGGTGGTGCTGTTCACATTTTAGTATCTGGCCACATACACTGAATTACATTTGTAATTATGTTTACATACAAACGTAAAAACACACGTAAGTCAGTCTGGAAAGGAAGGTGAGCAGAGCTCCAACCCACTCCTGGCCACAGCTGCTACTATGGGCTGGTAGATTCTCACATAAAAGCCCTGGTAGCTTCTAGCTGCAGAAAGGCTGGTTTTGGTTAATAGTTGTATCCCCGAGTCCCACACAGCTGTACAGCTGTGCTTCTAGCAACCTGGCACCTCGATTGGAGGTGACACGATTAAAAAAATCAGAGCTTCAAAACATTTCCGTTTGATCAGTATTATCCCTAAAATACATTTTCTGTAACACATGGCATGGACAGAATACACAATGGTGTAGGAGGTATATACAAAGGCTTTTCAATCACTGTGCATTTGGCACGATCAGCTTGACATACCTTATGTGCTAATTATCCACTGTGTTAATAATGGATTTTTCAGGTCTCTTCATAATTAAAAATATATTTATATATTTCCTTATTTTGGGTAAGCCAAGCCCGTGGTCAGATGTTAGAATTATTAGAAAATGTAAATATAGACAATTCTTTTGAATTGGAAAACCAAAACATTTTGCTCAGGGGAAAAAAAAACCCCAAACCCCCGAGAATTTTCTCTTATCTCCATGCTGCGTAATTTCAGTGACCCACTCAGAAAGTTTGACAAGCCTCTGCCCACCAGCAAGAGAGACATCCCAAACTCCTGTTGAAAAATAGCTGTAGTACACCAGTGTCTATTCTCTCACTTGCATCTGCATGGCACGTTATACAGACATATACACAGCGATAACGATAGGAAGTTTTATTTTCTGAAGGCTTTTCAGTTCCCTTGGAATAATTCCTGGCCCCCGAGCTGCAACATGTGCAGGGCTACATACCGTTGCTGGAGAGGAGCGTGAAGTATGTGACAGAGAATGTCTAGTGTTTTCCATCCCCCCATGAATGAGATAGGCTCCCGAGCCGGAGAGGATCGGACTTCCCCCAATGTCCATGGTGATGCCCACCATGTTGTGAGAGGGAATGGCTGTAGGAGAGGATGCCGCTGTAGTCACCTGAGCTCCACCTCCCTGCGGTTCGAAATAGGATGCTGCACTGCTGGGGGCGTAAATCTGAGCTTCGGTGTTGTAGGAGTAGGCGGCTCGTCTGCGAAAGGAACAATAGGGTCGGGAGGTGGAGCACACCTCGGGTGGAGAGCAGCTTGCAGAGCTAATCTCATGGACAATAGTTTCCGCAATCTGGACCACCTTTTAAAACAAACTCGTCTCCATTGTCGGTGGGATTCGCTCCATTGAAATTGAACCCTGTGCTGTAAAAATCACTCCTGACAATGTTAATCAGTCCTGTGATGGCCCTGGAGCAAAGGCCCGCAGCCACAGCGAGAGCAGAGCCCAGGAGTCGCTCTGCAGCCGTTGTAGGCAGCCTTGGTACCGAAGGCTGAGAGCATCCTGGAGGGCAGTAGGGGCATCAGGCCCAAAGTGGGGGGCACAGCAGAGAGGAGGAAGAGGAAACCTTACAGCACCCCTTCCTTCCTCTAGCAGTTATGCTCTGGTTCCTAAAGGTGCCTCACCTCACCACACAAGGGGCTGGACAGGGGAAAATACCAGACCCTTTTATGTAGCAGGATTCCCTGGAGAACAGTCCCTCCATAAGGACAATGCCTCCCCCAAGGCCGGAGTCTGGCTGAAACCACCCCCACGCACACAACAACGTAGCATGTGAAAGGGCTCCTCCTCTTCCTCCTTTTAACAGCGGGCAGTGCCAGCAGCAGCGCTGGGGTGGAAGAAGCCTGGGAGGACCGAAGGGCTCAACCCAGCTGGGAGGGGAAGAGGGGCTCTGCTACAGCCAACAAGAGACTCTTACATGGTTCCATTGGTATAAACAGCTTCTCCTCCTTCCACATACTGGACCTGGGATGGATATACGTGCTGCACGGATTGCACCTGAAACAAGCATCATAAACTCGAGTTACAGATTTACAGAGTTACAGAGTTACTCGTATTACATCCTGAAACAACTTTCAACCTTACCTTGACATTTAGGCTTTCTTTTTAAAAGAAAAAGAAAAACAAACCAAACAAAAAACCCACGTGCTTAGGAATCCCAAAGGACATATTTATTTTAAAAGGTCAAATCAATATAAATAAATAAATATTTGCTCCATGAGCAGTGGAAACAATGGAGCTGGGTTTCCTCTGCACACATGTCTCAGGGCTGGTTCTCCGCTGAGATCATGCTGCTGCCTTGCCTTCAGAGAAGAGGTTGGCAGAGTTGGCAGTGTCCATCTGCACCCTAGCTCCTTTTTTCATTGGTCTGGGAGGGACGTAGTTGCCCTCTGTCAAGTTTTTTTTCTGAAACTGAGCAACCAAATAAAAAATTGCTAGAGGAAAAAGTCAAGAGAGTCAGACTCACTGTCCACATGAAGCAGCACCACATATGTCTGGTTTCTTAGGAAACAAGGACTGCAAAAGGCAAAGTTCAGATAAATAAAGACACTTGCATGGCTCGCTCTGTCACCTAAGCTTTCCATGAAGCCAAATGCAGTCAGTACATTTATTTGTGTAATTAAAAAAAATCCCAAACACTTTGCCTCTAAAAAAATCATTACAAAGGAGGACTGCTTTTAAATGGCAATTAAAAGCATCCATCAAATCTTCAAATGTATGAAAGACAACTGCTACAGTAAAGGTTCTTCTAAACTTTAAATATCTTGAGAGCTTCTTTTGCCATCAGTCTAAGAAAGGAAGAGAGAGATGGAGAAAGCTGCTCTCACAGTGATCAGCTCTCTAATTGCACACAGCTCTTTAATTAAGAGCATGGGTTTTTCTAAGCAGCTATCTGGCACAGTTTCAAATGTCGTGTGGGACACGGGGTCCTGTTGACACGGGGGTCCCTGCATGGTGTCTCACCCCAGAGATATTACCTGTTGTGGAACCTGCTGAACTCTGGGAACAGAGATTTGCTGCATCTGCGCTCCTTTGGGAGCGGAGCCTGCTGCTTGGACCAAAACCCTCTGAAAGAAGAAGATACAGTAACATACACTTACTTTCAGTCTGTAACAGAGGTGAGTTAGGTATTCTCTTTCAAACTTCCATGGAAAGCTTGCCTCCTACTCCAGAGGCAGCAGTACCCCTTACTTAGCATCCCTGTGGTTCCCATCCTTACAACGCAATCTGCACCAGACACCAGCCTGAACTCAGTACCCTAAACCTGGGAAAAGCAGAGTGCTGAATCCACATTTTCTGACATGGACCATCTTTAAGTCTCCACGCAAGGAAATAACAGCAAACAGCTGGTTGATGAGAGGAGCTCAACACCAGGTTCAGTCGCAGCTAAACAAGAACCACTCCTCACACATTCACACTTTCCTCCTAGAGCTGCAAAGTTTCTTCTCTTACAGCTGCCATACCAAACCACGCTCTGCGTCCTGCGACATGAAATCGCACTCTCCAAGGTGCCACAGCCCTTACAGTTTCTACCAGCACCAAAGCTCAGATGGTTCTGCATCTCCCTTCAGTGCCACCAAGGGCACAGAAACACTTTGTGTTGCCTTGCGGTGGTCACTCTGTCCTCTACCTCTTCACTGTCATTTCCATCGTCCCCCTGCTCTTTATGTTACGCTCAGCATTCAATCTGAGGTTGGACACACGTCTCGTAAAGTGCTAAGCACCTTACAGATCCAGCAAAACAAGCATGGGGATGTGGTGGATGGAAAGAAATGATTCAGCGAGGCCCGTGGGAACAGACCCAGGTACCGGCATGAGAGTAAGAAAGGAAACATTCGAGCCAAACATCAATATGGCCTTTTAAACTGATGAGGACCTTCTCCAAGGAGACAGTCATCCTCGGCGGCTTGAGGCTTTAAAAAAACCCAGCAGATGGGGCCAAACAAACAAAAAGCTGCAAAACAATCCCACATGAATCCTAGAAGAGACCTTGACAATTACTGGCTACCTTATACGTATATATTTATGATTTTTAGCCCTCTGACACCCTCCCACCATGCCCTTTGTAACCAGCCAGAAATTCTACTCTAGCAGAATTATAGGAATATGATAATTGCCCAGATTTCCAGGCAGCCAGTCCCCAGTCCCCAGGCTGACCTTCAGTAAGTCTGGATACACTGGAGATCCTGCAGCTGAGCTAGCGACAAGGACACGTACACTTACGCCGCCCATCACTTTGTCCATTTACTCTCCAAAAGAGGCCGTAACCAGTGTATGATGGGAACATTAAAAGCCCTTTTTCAAGTCAGGCCTTGGCAATGCCACCTACACCAAAGTCTCACAAAGATCTGTTCCTTTCTCCTACTTTTTACCCATTCTCTGTCATTGCTTTTACCAAACCACACATGGCACAGCTGGCCAGCTCAGCTACTTGTGTAATTTGTCACCGCCTGTCCGGTTGCTCCTACTACCTTCCAACCAAAGAAATTAATCATCCCCAACCTGTAAGATGAGGCCATCCTGTTCATACAGCCTTCTCTCACACTGAAAGGTAGACCAGTGATCAACAACGCCAAAGGCTTCAGCCTCACACCAGTCATGCTGCCAGTAGTTCATTCCTAGTATTTTCTTTGTGCTGTTGGTGAGAAGGGAAGGCTCTGGACGCTCCTCCTCTTCAGCCATCTTCCACGATCCTCTGGGTCTTCCTTAATCCATGGAGTTCCACTAGATACTCCGTGTCATGATGACAGCACCGGCAAAGGCTGGACGGGAAATTTCATAATCCAAAGCCAATGGATTTTCTAAATTTCTTTAACATGTTGTCACAGTCAAATTCACACTAATGACTGACGATCCCTAAGATCCTTGACGCTATTGATCAGCGATATCTGCATCATTACAATATGAACAAGACACATCACCCAGAGAAATCGAAGATGAGAAGGCTGAAAGACGACAGAGAGCTGGCCAACCATGTGAATGTCCACATCTCCTGGTGAATCAAATGCTCCTACCAATTCACAATTTTTAATTGTTCCTTTTCGTCAGCATCCAATGGCAGCTACTTCTGCTCACTTGGGAGTTGGAGAAGGGTGTAGCTAAGTTGTACACACCCATCCTCTTATCCCTCCAGCTTCCTGCGACAGAAACTTCTTTTGATAGTTCCCCAAATGGCATAAAAAGGAACCAGTTTTACTTAACCCTTCCCATTTTCCATTAGGTAGTTTTCATTCATCAGCTGAAGCTGTCATTTCTCTCCGATCAGGAGACCTCCCAAGTGCATCATATTCATGTATATGAATCATGAATCCCCCCTCCCCGATTTAAAATGTCAGGATCCACCTACCAAAGGAAGAGACCAGCATGTGGCTCCTCCACCCTCTCCCCGCACTCGAGCTCCCTCCACCTCTTCTCTGTTGAGCTCGGTACCCTATTTGGAGAGATGCCTTTAAGGACAGTTTCATTTTCTCCCGCTTTTATTCACAATGGGATATTATAGCGAAGCAAACACCAAACTGGCATGAAATTACTTCCTTGGGTAGCTAAGTTAAAAACTCCCATGTTTTAAAGCTTGCATATTCATAGGGCTAACACATGAAATATCTACGGCCTTTAACAACACGAAGTCCAGGAACAGGTTCTGCCCACTACCACAACCAGCTGATTAACAATCCGCTCCCCCATATAAAAACCCTGGACTAAAATACATCTGCCAGTAAAACAGGTCTCTTCTCCATGGAAACGGCATTCCCAGCTGTGCATACGTTACCTGCTGAGACGCTGGCACTGGCTGCACTACCGGCGCTTGGGCTGATGCAGAAGTGTGAAGTGCCACAGAAGCTGCTGAGTCTGATCCACCCTCTGAACTCTGCATGCTCACTGCTGGGGAGAGCAGAGGGGAGATCAGCCAGGGAAAGCACAGCTACACACCGCAGCAAACGCCCGAGGAACCCGCATCTAACGGGAACAAAATCCCAGTGGAAGATCCAGGGGAAGTGCTAGGAAGGAAGGTAGCTACCTTCCTACACAGAGGACTCTTTTTAGTCTTGGAGCTAATTTTAATGCAGTATTATATTAAGAAAAAAGAAAGTTGCACAATTGTTCCACAGAAAGGAGAGGGAAGGAACAGAAAATGCACTTCTAAATATAACCGAAAAGTGGCATTGGAAAATTATTGTGTCATAGTGAGGATAACTTCAGATCTGGAAGAGTAAGAGCATATTTTAAAAATCATTTTTTCTCCCCCTCTGCCTTATCGTGTTTAACTACTGCAAAAAAAAAAAAAAACCTAATCAAATCTAAGTACATGCCTGGAGCTTAGCTAATGCTTTCATTTGGAAAGTGGGGTGGTCTATTTGGGTTTATAATCACAACTGATAATCAAACATGAATAGCGGAACAACAGTGATCGACCATCATTTTAAAACCTGCAAACCACCCCCACAAAGAACCACCTCCACTCTCCCATGGGTGCTCTTGCCCCCAGATCCCACCAGCCTCACCAAGGTTCCCAAACACAGACACACCATCACCCTCTGGTCCTGCTCCATGCTGCAACCCTGCGGGGTTGATGTCCTCAGTGCCTTCAAGTCACCCGGGTCCCCCTGTCCCAACACTCACCCAGCATCGCTCAGCCACCTTGGGAAGCATCCCAAGGGCCATGCAGGAATGTCCTGGGGATGGGGAGGCGGCACTCTCCATCCCCCGGGTCTCCTTGCTCCCTTACGGCACTGCCCCAGCACCCCGTGTCTGTCCCCTGCGGGGCACGGGGCATGTTAAAGCTCAGCCACCCAAGGGACATCGAGGGTTGCTTTGACGGTGCTTCCTGAGAGTGGACAATGTCATTTTGGGGTTTTTCATGTAATATGGGGGGATGGGGGAGCCTTTTTTCTCAGTTTCTTGTGAAAGTTCCCGTTTAAAAAACTATTTTGAGAGGGTTTCTGCTGTCACTTCAAAACCAAAGGTTCAGAAACATCCAGATTTTGAGCAGTGTCATTTCTCCTTTCTGAGCCTTGCTGCTGAGCATAACATAGCCTCCAAATAACAGCATGAAATCTTTTGCTTTATTTCCCTTCTCCATCTAATATTTAAACTTTTTCCTCAACTTTGTGCAAGTTCAGAGGCAAAAGGAAAAATAACAAACTGAGGGACACTGGACCCTGCTCATTTGATAGCTCTTCGTGGTAAAAAGAAACGCAAGGGGGAAGGTGAAGTTACAGAAGTTACCTGTTTATTCTCCTTCAGCCACTGAAAAAATCCCCAAATATTTAGATTCTTCACAAAACAGGTTTTTAAGATTTTTTTTCCAGTCAGTGCTGACCCCATATTCCCATGCTACCCATTAGCAAATTACACCAATGACTCTCCCAACTTCCCAAAACCCCACAGCTTGCAAGTAAATTTCTTTTTCACATCATTCTGCATCCAGGAGAAAGAGTAGATACAGAACCCACATAGACACTGCTCCAAATACAGCTACTGGATTAATTCAATGATCCAGAAACAAGGTGAAGAAACTTTTTAAAGCCACTATTTATCGCCATTCGTGTCCCTTCGTAGCCCTCAAGTCTGCCCGTAGCAGACGTGCACAACCCCATTCCCTGCAGCTCCACTATATAAAGGCAGCACCTGCTTCTCCCCATCGCTGCCTCTGCGTGGTTTTTAGCCAAAACCTCTTAGTCAGAAGCTAGCAGTTGCGATAGCGCTGTGGGATCAGGAAAATAATAATTCTCATAGTAAATTAATGAAATAGCCTCCCACCTGTTCCAGCCCAAAATTATTTGCAACTAAATATTTGGCCAGAACTGTTGGCAAAGGAGGCGGGTTTATAAAGCTCACGTGAAATGTTCAGGCAGAAGCGAGGGGTCACTTTTAGCACACATATTCCCCTAACTTTTGCAAGGGTGTTTTATTGTCTATCACTTGTGCCCCAGGCTCCGGTTCACAGCTTCCTAGGGTTTCGCGAGTGGAAAAATATAGCATGGCGAGGTTACAGAAGGAAGTTGGGTAAGTTGCCAAATATATTTTAATGATTTCTTTGAGAATGGTTCTGGCAAGGGTCAGATCTCAGCATTTCAGGTCTACAGAAAGGTCTCTTTTCAAGTGTAGTTATAATCAGAAAAGGACACTCAGAAGTGATGCTATCTCAAAATTACCACCTACTCATCTCTGCTGATAAATTTTGTCTTCTGGTTCCCTCAGCGACCAAAAGAGACCAGAGAGAGGCAGGCAGGGTGGAAGATGAATTATCTGCTGCCAGAATAAATCATCAACATTATTTTCAGATTTGTTACAAAATGCAGGCTGTGTTAATGCTGACAACCAAGCCAGACACAAAGACCCCAATGAAATCTGCAGCTGGTACTTCCAGACAAGGTAGACAGACACAGAAGTACTGGACCGCCAAGGCACACATACAAGACTTCTTGTTTATCAGTGAAACATCCTGGATAAAGAATAATTCATTTCCCATTAAAGCCATCCTGCGCTTCCTGAGAACTGGAGAGACAGATACGTGTGTGCCATCTGCTAACATTAATTTGCACTGATGAAAAGCTGACAACGTAAACAGAATTCCTATGCTCTAAGAAACCATCGCAAGGTGCTACAGAGCTTTCCCGACATCCTGGGAGCACAGCTACCAAGTGAGCCAGCACCCGAGCCAAGGCTCCAGAGGATGAATAAAGCATCGGCTTTCAAGGAGGAGAGGAAATATGGCATCTGAAGTCTTGCTCTTCCCTCGTCTTAGGAGCTGTGTGTGCAAAGTAAGGAACACTCTCATAGCCCCTTAATGAACATTGGCTGCTGGAGCTCGGCCGTCTGCTTGTGCAGCCCTTTGGCAGTTCTGCCACATCCCTAAAGCAAATGGCCATGAAAGGACTCACTGCTCTCCTTCAATCTCATTTTTCACCTCCCACAGAGGAGGAAGTTTTACAGTGTTCTTGGATCATCCTTTCCTAACAGAGACCCGGTGGCTCAAAAGCGAGCCCTCCTGTTTCCCAGAGATCTAAGATTTGCTGCCTTCCTCTTAGATCTGGTCTAAGAAAGAGAGGTTCATCCCTGCCATGCTTGCTTCCCACTCCTGGCTGGGCGAGAACGCTGCAGCTCTCTCATAGCAGAAGTGACCGATAGAAGCTATTAAAAGGTGTCTCGTGGCTTCTGACAGCTGGTGAAAGCCTGACAGCTTGGCAGCCCCCTGGTACTGGGGAGTTTGCACAAACTGAGAACTTAATTAGTAGTCAACAAAGCCGCCGGTGGGTCACAGAGAGGATCAGCATCCACAGTTGACTTTCTCAGCTCCAGGGCTCCTTACTGGGTTAAGAAGAGCAAAAAGACAAGTCTATTATTTTTGCCAGGGGAATGAGCAGACGGGACCTGACTGTGCATAAAGAACAAAATCGTGGTGAGAAGGACCTTACTCAGACATTGACGTTTCATGTAGAGACAAGTTTAAAACTCCGGTTGCTCAACACGGCCAGTGATGTCACGTGCAGCATCACGACTGTGGAAGGCATTGTAGAAATCTGGATTCCAGGTTGCATCATCACTGAATGAATCAGGCAGATAACAAGGCTGCTGCGCTCTGGAAACCTTCTGTTTACACACAGCTATCTCGGTATCCAAGCAAACAGCGGTGACAGGAAAGGAAATACAGAAAAAACTAATAACTTCTGGGTGCTATTTCTGGTTCTGCCACCAGCTTGCTCTGTGACCTTGAACAGGATGCTTCCCTTTCCCCGTGCTTCAATTTTCCCACTCCTAAAAAAGCCACAGTACTCCCCTAGGCAAGGTATTTTTTAAGCATTGGTCTCAGAGGGCTGTCAAAGTCTGAATGCATTTGAGAAAGACAAGTAGTAATATTACAAGCCTTGAGGGGTGATAAAAACTCCAGTTGTCACCGTTTCATTCATAAGCCACGTTGCCTTCATGTAAATAGCCTTGCCTTTGTTAATCTCTCCTGCCTAAACCAGCTCCAAAATGCTGGGAAAACAGAGATAAGAGCAGCATTTCAAAATATTTTTCACATTCAAGTTTGCAGTGAGAGGGGGGAGAAAAGGAGGGGGCAGCAGAAGGATATCAGCCAGCCTTCTCCTGTGAGTCGCCTTGGAGTGCCGAGAAGGGAAAGCAGCAGCACCCTCGGCACCAGTTCCCAAGCTCCCAAAAAGAGCTTGGGAAAGGAGGGGGGCTGATGCGAGAGCCCCCGGTAGTGAGAAGGGTGCCCCTGGGTGCTCGGTCTGTGCTGCAGCCCATGAGCTCTGCCATCCAGGAGATGAGGAGGAACTGCAAGTATTTTTCCACAGAATGTTTTAATATAAACTATCAGCTCCTGAACACTCAAACAAAAACGTTTCGGAGCTAAACGCCGAGACCTCAAACGTCTAATAACTGCTGCTGATTAGAGCCAGAGCAGGGAATCTGCCCCAGGGAAATATTTGGTTTATTTTTCGCTGCTGCTCTGGTCCTCGCTCCACGGGACGTGCACACACATGGCTAGCTGAGCACCCGCAGCCACCCCCGGCGGCTCCGAGACTTCAAATAAAAGAGGATTTAAATCCCTGCCTTCCTCAGGCCCAGGGTCGCTTCGGTTGTAATTGCGGGCCGACCTACTTGCTGTTTTTATACTAGAAGAAAATGTCACTATCTGAAGTGAATATACCCCCCCTTGTTTTTATTTTTTAAGAGCAGCCGTACATAAATCAAGGGTGGGACTGGCACAGTCTTGGCTCTCGTGGGGTATTTAGGTCTTCTATTTACACATCTTTAATTTTTTAAGGTGAACGTGTACAACATATAAAACATAGCCCACGCCAGCAACCAGTAAATGCTTTTTTTAATCCAGAATAATCATACAATCATACTAGTGTTGCTTTCAAAATACGAAAATTATTACTGTTTCAGTAAATCACTTGCTCATTTGAAGACGAACCATGAACTATTTAATTTGCTTTTCAAAGCTTACTTGGTCATCCTTTGATCTTATTTAAACTCTTAAAATTCCTTTATCCTTTTTTTCTGGCAGAACTTTTGAAATAGAATATAATACTGGGACATAAATGAGGGAAAGGAAAACAATTTTGATGCGGTTTGTTGTTGTTGTTTTTAAGCAGAACAGTCAATTATTCTACCTCTGGGACAAAGTTTCTCACAGCTACTTGTATTTAAGCTTCCCAGTAAACCTTGGTGGGTGTTATTACCTCTACTAGGTAAGTAATTCCCTCTATTTGCCATTTGTAAATGGGTTTAGCAACAACTTCTCAAAGAAGATTTAAATGTGGGGCATAAAAAGCTACCAGGAAAATAACTGCCTTGAAGTACAGGAATCAATGGTAAATAAGATTTTTGACGACTAAAAGATGTACTTCACGGCTTTCATTTCAAATTAAGATATAAAGGTGGAAAAAGTTTATTTTTCCAGGTGAACCTGCTGTAATTATGTTTGATTATTAATGAGACTTAGTATACCCAACAGTCAGGATGCTCAGCTGTGCACTGTTTGTGCTCCAAGTTTTCTTTCTGTTCAACGGATCTCGGGCTAACCAGGGGGTAAAACAACCAGGGAATCACATACGGTCACATTTCCATATACAAGTTCATGATACAGCTATGAATTTTTTATAGAAATCTCCTGATATCTGGTATTTTACTGAAAATAATGGGAAGGTTGTAGTTCAATTTAAAAAAATGAATTCTTCCTCATGCATAACACTGACCTGCTAGAACCAAAATTCAAACCCAAGTTTTTGCTTTTTTTGTTTGGTTTTGTGCATTTTTTGCATACTTTGAAAGGAAGGCTTACATATAAAAATAGTTATTTGGTTTCTGGAACTTTTATTCAGGTTTAGTTGGCTTGGAGCTTAGATAAATAGGAAAACCAGAACAGCAATAACTGAATTCAGAAGAAATAAAAATGCTTTTTAACCATCACATTCTATATGGGCTCTAAGTGGTATTTTCTCCCCTGACTACAGAAAAAGGAACTATGGTTTTTACATTTAATAGATTCACTACTGAGAATCCTCAACGCTCTCAAAGTGACTGAAAACAATAAAAGTAATGCAGGAAATAGCAGATCTTGACTTTCTTTTCTAGCAGATGCACATTATCCATCGACTTTATCCACCACACTCTATGCCACATTTATTTTACTAAAGAAAACCTTCTTAAATATTTTCCATTTCATTCAACATTTTTGGCTTAGTCTGTATTTAATAATTTGCCCTGAAAAGGCATTAGTTGTGTTTTAACCAGAGCATAGAAAGGAAGTGTTTCCTTCTTTGGAAGAAGAAACTTTATTTTATGTGAATGAAAATGCAATCAAGCAAATTACACCACCTTAGAGCAGAACTAAGGCAAATACTTGTATCAAACCCAGCTTGCCTCCTGCCTCCACATGCATCCTTTATCCCCGCTGCGCATGTGTCCAAAGCATGATATCTCCAAGAAACAACAGGCGTTCCCCTGAAATTCCAATCAGGAAAATATTAATTTTTTTTTTTTCCATTGCCCATAAAATTCAGAAGCCAGAGGAGCACATGAGCAGGCACTTGCAGATGGCCAGCACATGGCTCTGAACCGAGACCAAGGGCCAAGTGTGCTCCCATCTTTGCACCCTCTTTGGAAAAACATGATTCCAGCTCACCCAAAAGAAACCAAAAGAAACTCTTCACTTTTGGATGGCTGAGCCAAAGAGAACCAGCATCCATGTTCAGGAGTTATCTTTTCCTTCAGACCATACAAGTGATGCCCGGAGAACAAAGCTCCCAACACGGCTGTTAGCAGTGGGTGCATCTCAAAGCATTTGGAAGTCTGGCTGCTTAGCACCTGAACTCAATCCTTGTCCAAACCTTGTACAACTGGCAATCACGATGATAGCTCGACTTAGGAGAGCTACGGTATTTCCTGGGTTTTTAACTGCTCTAAAAGCCTTGGAAGAAGAGCCTGCTATTCTGGCTTTCAGAAGGAGCAGGGTAGGACTGGACTGAGTCTTGGCTCATCAAAACCTTAGCCTCCACACCAAAACCCCACATCCCACGCTGAGGACAGTCCGTAACGCCTGCAGCCACGCAACACCAAGCCACCCCACAGAGCCTGGGATGCTGCGGGATGGTGCCTGGCATCCCCGCTAGCAGCACACGCACTTGTGTACTGTTCGCATCCCAAGGGCTGGAGCAGCATTCGCCTTTCACAACCAGCCCTTCCTAAACCAGCAACCCCTTCCAGCAGAGGATGGGGGAGAGGTTTGGGCCATCTCAGTACTCTGAGCAGTGCGAACGCGCCCTCATCCCCATCCCAGCTGAAAGTGAGCTCTTCCAGACTAACAGGAGCTGGCACTTGAGCCGGCTCATCTAAAGAGTCTCCTGAACCGCGTGTCGTAACCTTTAGCCTTTTAATAAGCAGTGGTAAGTGGAGGTGATGGAAGGGGGAAGCAAACATGACAAGGAACTTGATAATAAGCTGATTCTGGAGAGGCTGCTTATTACATTGCTTCAAAATGTTATAAACAGAGAAGGCACCAGAGCCTTCCACTGATTAGGTTAAATTAATTTAAAACAGAAGCAAACACTGCTTGTCTAAGAGCTCTAGTTACCTGGAAACACAGATAAACCCAAAACACGCGTTTCAAGGGCAGCAGGCAGTATAGTTGGGTTTTTTTCAGAAACCTGGTCCTCATGGAAAAATACAAATTTGGAAATGGCTTTTATTAGCAAAAGTTAATAATATACCAAAATACAAATATACACTCAGTCTTGAATCAGATTTCATGGAATCAAGTCAAGTAATAGATACACACACACACACACACAATTGTGTAACAGCAGTTCACTAATCTTTGCTGTTTCTTTAAAAGTAACTTTCAGAGAGGCAGAAGAGAGGAAGGAATGTATCTGTGCTGGCCGTATAATTTGGAGTTTCCTTAAGAGCCAGCTGAGACTGAATAGCAGAAGCCGTGATATTTTAATGTTGCTGGCAGCAGCCTGTGGACAAATCCCATGTGCACGGATCTCAGACCTGAACATGGGCAAAGTAACGTTGTGAACATCTCTCCTATACAAAAACCTCTCCTATTTTCTTTCTGGGTTAACAATACAAACACTCTCCAAGTGTCAAAAGCCAGGACTGGATTCCTTCAGATCTGAATGCATCCCTTCTGGTGCTCAGAAATGCAGGGGCCAGCATCCAGCCTATTTGCTGCCATGCTGCATTTCACCCTCAGTCTCCCACAGACTTGCCTGCACGAGTCCCAGCTGTTTGCTCTTAAGAAGTCCAGCGGTGTCCCGATTTTTAGCCTAGCACAACCCTGTCAACAAGTGCTTGAAACTCCTTGTTTCTTTCCTGTTAACTAGCTAAATCTTGACTTCAGAAAAGTTTTGCTACGATGATGGCAAATAATGCTGCCCCCAAAAACATGTCTTGATACTGCTGAGCAATACGGAAGCTTTCACGTCTGGACGGAGGAATTACGAGTCACACACTACGCTGTACTCCATGTCCAGGCCTTTCAGATACCGGCTGCAACATACGCATTGGTGCTATCTGGCGAAAGCAAGCACAAGTTCTGGGCTCAAATTAATAATTTTCCCATATTTTTAATATGTGTACTGTAGGGGTTTCCCCAAGCAAAAATCTGACACAAAAGCATTTCAAAGGTTCCTTTCTAGGACAAATCTGAAAGTTTCAATCATCAACCAAACCATAACATCTGGTTACTTGAACCCTGTGGTCCATAGCTCTGCTTCTGCATGTTCCTGGGACAATCCCAGGTACCTGGGTACAGCTAATCCTCTCCCAATGGAACTGGGCTCATTTTGGAACAAGGAACTGCAAACCTTGGTACTCGACTGCGTTTTTGCAAGACCCCCTCTTATAGCTTGTCCTATGGCAGAAAACTATGGAATATGTCACTTATTTTAAATTAATTCCAAGAGATCATAGAATCCTAGAATGCTTTGGGTTGGAAGGGAGCTTTAGAGGTCATCTAGTCCAACCCCCCTGCAGTGAGCAGGGACATCTTGAACCAGATACTCAGGTTGCTCAGAGCCCCGTCCAACCTGACCTGGAATGTTTCTAGGGATGGGGCCTCCAGCACCTCTCTGGGCAACCCGTGCCAGTGCTTCACCACCCTCATTGGAAAACATTTCTTCCTTATAGACAGTCTAAATCTCCCCTCCTGTAGTTTAAAACCATCACCCCTTGTCCTGTCACCACAGGCCTTGCTAAAAAGCCTGTCCCCATCTTTCCTATAGGCCCCCTTGAAGCACTGCAAGGCCGCACTAAGGTCTCCCCGCAGCCTTCTCTTCTCCAGGCTGAACAGCCCCAACTCTCTCAGCCTGTCCTCGTAGCAGAGGGGCTCCAGCCCTCGGAGCATTTTTGTGGCCTCCTCTGGACCCGCTCCAACAGCTCCATGTCCTTCTTGTGCTGAGGGCTCCAGAGCTGGACGCAGGGCTCCAAGTGAGGTCTCAGCAGAGCAGAGGAGAGGGACAGAATCCCCTCCCTCGACCTGCTGGCCACGCTTCTTTGGATGCAGCCCAGGATAGGGTTGGCCTTCTGGGCTGCAAGTGCACACTGTTGGCTCATGTCCANCCTCGCGGTCTGCATCTGGACATCGAGCCGTTGATCGCTACCCTCCGGATGCGACCATCCAACCAATTCCTTATCCACCCAACAGTCCACCCATCAAATCCCTCTCTCGCCAATTTAGAGAGAAGGATGTTGTGGGGGAGCGTGTGGAAGGCTGTACAGAAGTCCAGATGGATGGCGTGCGTTGCTTTTCCCTTGTCCGCTGATGCAGTCACTCCTTCACAGAAAGCCACTAGGTCGGTCAGGCAGGCCTTGTCCTTGGTGAAGCCATGCTGGCTGCCTGGAATCACTTCCCTGTCCTCCATGTGCTTTAGCATAGCATAGATCAGCTTAATTTAAACCTGTATGTTCATCAGCCATCACTTTTTACTTCTTTAGACTAGACAATCCTTTCAATGGTCTTCAGGCTAGCCAGCCTTTGGACAATTTAAGTGTGAAGTAGGAGATTTGCTGCAGTTGTGGGCAGTATTTAGCTGTGGGGCAGCAGCAGCAGCTGTTTCCATCATGCCTATCCAGTGAACAGCAAATACAGAAGTAACCGCTGCCAACAGAGTCCAGTATACTGTTATTTATTTATATAGCACCATTCACAAGCATTGTGGTACTTAACAAAGTTAAGCAGAACAAGCCACAAACATAAACTGTGGCTGTTCAGAGAAAAGATGACTTCATCTCAGATTTTACAGCAGCAGCTGAGTGCTCCGGAGGTCTCTGGGAGAGATTCCACCATGGGGTGGACTGAAACATGGCATGAGGGGATAAACAAGTGGGCACGAGCGTTACTGTTGCTGTGGGTTTGTACTGGGTAGTTTGAGAAGCCAGAAAGGAGAGTCAGAGCAAGGAGAGAAACAAGAAGTGGTCACTGATCCCTCTAAAGGCAGGTAGTGCCTGGGTGGACATGAGGAGGAGGAGGAGGAAGAGGGCTTGTTTGCTTTCTCCTGACACTAAGGGCAAGTTTCTTTGTCTCTCTCAAATGCCTGCGTGAGCTCTGGCTGCACCATCCTTCTGCCTGCACACGAGATGCTCTTCCAGGCTGCGCTAACTCGGCACGCCCCTGGGGAGCACTGCCCTGACCAGGGACTGGTGTCACTGGGGAGGAACCACCACGGAGGCCTGGGCTCTGCTCCTGCATGCCACAGAAAATGGGGTCTCGCCCTTTACATGATGGTGCCACACCAAAGCATCCTCCTAGGGATATGAAAACTTTTCTCACGAGAGTTTGGGATTTGCTGGTTGATGATCCTGCTTCTACACGTGCAGTAAAACTGCCCCAAGTTCAAAATCCACACTGCCTAAGTGCATTTGCAAGTGCGCTCATCAGTCAGAGGCTGGCATGGGGGGTCCCAAAACTAAACTCACAGTTGTTATTGAACTGTTCCATTGCAGTATTCAGTGCATGTTTCAGCAAGTAATGGGACAGAAGCAATTGCTTTCCAGACCAGTGCACTGTTGCCGGTGAAGAGGGGCAATGAGCTGGGTTTTTTTCCTGTGGAAATTTAAGGGTCATACAGCTATTGGTGACTGGTACTGCAGACTCCAGGACTAAACAAGACCCCAAACAGAAGACACAAACTACCTAGAGACACACAATTCTTCCTGGAAAGGCAAAGAAATGAGAAGGCTGCTTTAGACGCCCTAGAAATGCCGTTTGGGAATATGTACTTGAGTATTCTGCACTCGGAGAAAGGCACTGCTGTATTTTTGGTGAGGACAGTAATAGGACAGACCGTATTCTAGATGAATGGGAGAAGATAAAGGCTTGCAACAAGTGTACACTGCTCTAATAGTTCGCACTCTCCCAAAGAAAGAGAATTGACCGTTACCAAACTAGAATTAACCGAGTTATATCTTTTATCCAGGCAACAAATTCCTGTGGGCAGTATTTTTGGCCTGGAGACATGAGTGGGTGGCTTTCCGACAGACATCCAGCCCACTAAACTTTCTGTCTGTAGTCTGGCCAGAGAGGGGTTCAGATAACACCCAGAAAACATTTTTTTTTTAATCCATTCAGTAAGCAGGCAAGGCAGAGCTGCAGTTTGAAAAGCTCGTCCTCCAGCACTGTGCTGACGGATCAGGATTGTGCTTAGAGTCTATCAAGCCAAGTGGGAAGATTTAAGTCCTTTTGAATCATAAAGTAATGGGGGGGGGGTGTCTTTAGCCCTAATTCTGAGACTGCTTTGGGGGGTTACGGGGACAGGGGGGAGCCCCGTGCCCCGCACGGCGCAGCCAACGAGCCCAAGCCCATCCGAAGCGCGGCGCAGGCGGAGGAAGAGGCCGATGCTGGGGGAGGATGCGGGGCCCACGCTGTTTGGGGAGCAACAGCAGTTGCCAGGGGCGACGCGGTCCCCTCCCGTGTCCAGGGTGCGTTGCTAGGCGACGCGGGGAGCGCTTCCCAAACCAAACATCCCCATCCCCGCCCGCCGCGAACGCACACTAAATATGTCAGCGGGTATTTTCAGAAGCCCGGGAGGACTGACAAATAATTTCTTTGCTATAGTAACTGTGAGGGGGGTGGGGAGGGCTGTGGGGTTTGGTGCTTTGTTTTGGTTTTATTTTATTTAATTGTTAGTTCAGAATAAACAGATTAACAGGCTGGACAGTGTTCTTCAAAACAGATGCCCAGGAAAGGAACTTTTTTTTTTTTTTTTAAATTCATTGTTTTTAGAAATATTATTAAGGAGTTGACCTCTTTTGGAGGCAGTAGTAACTAGTCATTACACAAACCTCTCTGTCCCCAGTTCGCTGCCCAGGGAAGCACCGCATGGCCAGAGCTACCCGCAAACACACAAGTCCCTGAACAATTATTCTTTCGACTTTTTTTTTTTTCCTCACCTACTTGTACATTCCTAGAAGTTTCCCAGCAGAATTGTAGATCCCTTTACAGCAGGATCTACTTAAAACAAGTTTGCTTTTCTTGGTGGCATCTGTGAGTCCAGGGAAAGGTAGTCTGGCTGGGAAATAAGCTTTCAGGACAGGGTGTGTGTGGATTTGAGTGTCCTTGGATTTGATGAAGAGGAGAAACTCACCAGAAAGACATTTTCCTTTAGTTCCAGCAACATGGGAAACTAATTTAAATTCTCTACTTTGCATTTTTTACACTAAAATTTGAGGCAACTAATCATAAGCAAAAATTTATAAACACTCAGAGGATTTTAAGGGAGAGCTTGCTCTCTGTAGAAATAAAGAACAGAGATAGGCTTTTGTTGGGCTGGTGGAAATGGATCATTGTCCTGGGCACAGCGGTACGGTCTAAAACATAAAAGTTCTGCTGTGCTTGCTAATCATCATTAAGGCCACATGCTGCTGTCATAGGCTCCCAAATTCAACAGGAGCAGAATTTGGGCAGAATTTGTCCCTCCAACTTTTAAATCTGAGTTTAGGCATTGGCATCCCATCAGTTTATCTTCACAGTGATTAACGATAAAGCTTATTAGTGAAGTTGCCGATTTCCAAGTGTGGGCTGCTTTTAGTGCTTCCTTTGCAGCACGTTTCTGTGGCATTTATGTGCTAATGGCACAGTCCTCCAGAGCACGGCAACAGCATTGCAGCAAGGCATTCACTTCTCCGAGGCAGATATCATGAAAAGCAGAAATCACTCATCGACTGGATGAAAAATAAGAAGTCATAGCACTGGGTGCTTTTTAAATAAGGCCTTTAAAAAATTCTGTTCTTTATTTAAGGATTTTTTTTTTCCAGACTATTGCTGACCTCAGCCCCCAAACTGCTCCCTGGTCTTCTAGCATTTGATTGCATTTATCTCCTCCTCAGGGGAACTCGCATGCCTCTTGCATGAGAACGGTAGGCCCAGGAACATTTTGAAGGAGGCAGGGGATCTTTTTCTTGTGATGTTCAGAGCAGCATTCAACAGAGAGCAGCCAAGAGTTTGGCATAGCTTGGCAACTTAAAAACAACAACTGAAAATTAAGAAATGTCATAACTTGAAGAATCTGCCCAGCAAAGGGATAAAATACACACCATTTGCAGCTATTTGAGGTGATCTGGTAGCATTTGCACTCAGTACAGAAAAAAGTAAACTCAAAATAAGCTCCTTTACTTAACAGTACCCTTGCCCATCCTACCTATCGCCTTATGGTAGACTGCAGCATTGAAGTCTCCAAGCTGTGTGAAATATGGTTAAAAGATGCTTTAACATTGCAACATTTGGCCAAGTAAAGGACTTCAAGAGAGAATTCTGGCTAAGAGGAAATCTCTGCCATGACAGCAGAAGCAGCATTGGTCAACGTGACCAACCTCTTGATAACTCTGGTCTCACTCAAATGCCAGCCTGCAAGGGAAGCCAAAACTCTCTGTCTAGACCCCCTCGCTCCTTGGTCCTTCCCCCAAAATTACTAGAGCAATATCTTTGCTGGCATCGACCCAAGACCTATCAACTCATTTCAGAGCGTAACAGAGGCTAGCTGCCCTGAAAGAGCCACTATTCTTATTCCTTATTAAGATGGGCAAATTAAGTCCAAGATTCTTCTCATTCCATTCCTTTCTGCTAAGTGCCCTCATTCCTGCTTTAATATGCTAAAAAGTTACCGCTGGGATGAGGAAAACACATTAAAACTGAGAGCTGACACCTCTCTCATCTCAAGTGAGGATGCTAGTAGGGGGTTTTAGGGTTTCAGTTGCTGGAGTCCTGTTACTCCCACAGAGCTACGCCTGACAAGAAAAAGGGTTTCGAGCTTTCCAACTTTTACTGAAAAAGTAAAAAGAACCACCCAATTTCAGAAAGTCACTATTTAAACAGTCAGCCTTCCTTATTTTTATCTCCTAGAGGTTTTTAATCCAACCTTATACTTTGTGTTATTTCTGGCCTCATGGGAGAGGGGGCAGTTTATTTGCAATCATACAGCAGCTCAAGCCCCCCTTTTTTTCAAAGTCTCTTTCTACTTTTGCTTTCCAGAAAATGAAATGTACATCCACTTCTTGCAAGAATGAGAGCAATGTTAGAAGCGTTAAGTGTGACTGCAGGAGCTATTTCCAGTCTATACAGCATTTACTGCATGAGCTGAGCAGTATATTGAGAAGACCATGAAATGCTAATGATCTCCAGACTGCTAGAGATACAGTCCTAAATAGAAGGAAAAAGTCACTTTGAGAGATTTTTTTGCCCATTCCATCTCCAGAAACCATACAAAACTTTAACACCTCCCTTTGGCTAAAGCTTTCCGAGTTACACTTGAAAAACTGAAAAGGAAAAACAGATGGGGGTGGGGGAGTGGATAGAGATGATCCGACAGAGCTAAAATATCCATTAGTGGTAAATTCCACCATCTCCTCCCCCTCCCAAAAAAAACCGGACTGCATGGGTCAGATTCCACCCGCAAACCGAGAAACCAGCTCCAACCACATTCACTCAGACAGCCCTTTTTATTCTCTTGCTTGTCTAACTGGCTGCTAGGCAACCTGAGCAGCATTGCTGCTCATATGCATTAAGTATTAACTATTATTTCATTCCTTCCCCCCTTTCTACAAAAAGGCAGCAACCTCAATTCATAGCAGACAGATCTTTTCCCAAAAGCAAATGCTGTCTAAACTAAGCTGGAAACAGAGTTAAAGCCGTGTTAAGGGTTGAATATACCCAGTTTAGCTATAGGATGCTCTTGATGCAGGCGCTATGGGATGTATAGGACTTCCAGCACCCAGCATTAGCCACCTACCCCAAGCACCCTCATCAGGGGCTGAAGCCTGCATTTTTGGTATACCAGGAGATGTAGCTACTCTGAGCCAATCTCTGGAGGTAACTGCCTCTGTGCTGCCTACGCAGGGAGTCTAAAATCCTGGTTTCAGGTTAGTGCCCGGAGTGAAGCAATGCAGATGTCCCCACTGCTCCTGCTGCATCCAGCCCTTGATCAGTGAGAGGCGTCCCTTCGGAGGTGGTAACTCTCCTGTGATAATAAAGCCCCAGTTTTGCCAGGATGGGTCACAAAGCTGTAAAGCAGGGGAGACGGACAGCAGAAAGGATGCAATTGGCCTGCCCAAGGGAAGGTAAGGTAGAATTGGAGAGAGTACACAATGTGCAAGGCTTTCTGTTCTCCTCCCTCCTGTGAACCAGTTCTGCAAGTAGCATCTCCATCTTTGCCAAAGGCAACTCTTCCAGCAATTTCAGTAGACATTTTGCCTGAAGAAACAAAAATCAAAATTGGGACAGGACAAAAGAAAGCAGCACCTGCTGGTGTTTAGAAATGGCAAGGATACTTCAGCTCAACAAAGAAATTCAGCAACATATTCAGCTCTCCTTGAGAGCCTGGTCCCAAACTTTGGTGACACTCCTGTATCGAAAGTAATCACCAGAACAACCCTTTACAACAGAGGAGGAAGGTGCTGCTAAGGACAATAAGGCCGCAGGACAACAAATTTTTCACCTGCAGGAAGACTCCAAAGGCAGGAGAAGGAAGCGGCTGCAGGCTGCTGCCCTGGGAGGAAAGGCTGCTGACAGGCAGAGCCCCGCACTCCTCCAGCCCAGTGACATTTCTGAGTAATTACAAAACCTTAAGATCCATTATAATGTTAATTTGCTGGCTAGTTGTTGTGGAGAAGTGTAATTAGATGTTGTGTAGCTACGATGCAGACTGGAAGGAATGCTAAGAATGCCTCCACTTGCAAACTGAGCAACAGCGGTAAGACCAGGAGCAGAGAGGAGCATCCACACACCTCCAGAGCCTGGGAAGGAGTCCAGATATGGAGCAGGTCCTGGTATCAGAAGGTCCTGGTATCAGACCCTCTCTTCAGATGCAGAAGGCTCCACTGCAATCAAAACACAAGCTGCCAAGCAATGGCAGTGTTCAGCCAAGACACCAGCTAGCAAGCAACGAGAAGGTCAGGCATGCTTTGCTTTATGGCTTTACACGCTCCTCCTCTACGCGTGCATCGGATCAGGGACTAGAGGGCTACCACTCCGTATCACACCTCACATTGCCATGTTTCAAACAAAGAAATTAGTGTTTGCCTCAACTGAGAGCATGCTATTGATTTATCTCACCATCTTAATTCTAGTTTTCATGCTAAATGTTTTCTCCAATACAGACCAGCCAGAAAATGTTTGTTTTTCAAATTACGAGACATATTCTGGGTCGGGGCTGCACTCGTAAGCAACAATAGTGGGCTAAGCTGAGGATGATAAAACGTTTTAAAATTAAAACAGATTTCTTTATACACAATGACTCTGCCCATTTCACAATTAAGAGAAGCAATGATTGTGGGGTTTTTTGGGTTTGTGGTTTTGGTGTTTTTCTGGGGTTTTTTGTTTGGGTTTTTTGGTTTTTTTTTTTAAAACACTAATCTCACAGCACATTTGGAACCAAAATCAGACATCATTTCATTTCTGAAACATACCTATTAAAAGGACTGCCAGATTTGATATAAAACTTCCTCCACAAAATAAACTGATTAAATGAAAACTAAATTGGAGTCCCTAAAGCTTTGTAACAGTAAACTTCATGTAGCAGTTTTGTAATTTGCAGGTGGAAATACAGAAGAGTATTCACTTGCAGTCTAATGCAAGTACCTAGTTACTCCACAAAATAATATTTTTAAGCTATCAATAGTATCTAAATTATTCACGGATGGAAAAAACAAATCCATCTCCTCTAGAAAGGAAAGCCATCAGCTGCTGAGAACAAAGTAACTACCCTCCTAAGGCCAAATAATCAGCAAAGGAAATGCTGGTAGAAAAGTGCAGCACCATTAGCAAAGAGAAAAGTTTTCTAGGAGAACTCTTGCAGTCAAGAAGGATTTTGTAACAGAGCACATTTTATATGATAACAGCATTTTACAAAGGAGCAGAAAAGGCAGAGTGAGAAGTAATGTCCTAAGCATCACCGTCTTCTCCTGGGTGACTGCAGGGGACAGTGACTTGACCTGACAAAGTGAGTGACCGCAAGGCTCAGCGGTTGGGACACCTGCTTATTCTTTTTTTATAGATATTTCAAATGGCAACAGCCTGCCACACTTGTTTGCTCAGGCAGAGTTTAAATGGTGAGAGACCCCCCAGACGGGGCAGAAGGTCTCTCCCATGCCGCTCCATCACCGAACAGCACACACTGCGCTCTTGTGCTCAGCTCCCCACGATAACCTGCATGCTCTCGGTCCCTCATCAGTCAGAGTTGCACAGATTTTCATTCTTAAATCAAATGAATGAGATGGCAGTGTGGGGGGAGGAATCAGGCCTCTTCTGCCAGGGTCCTGGAGGAAGGTGGAACTCCCTCGGCTGCCCAGACGTTTGCAAATTCACACAAAGAGCCTCATTAACAGTACAAGGATTAACAAAACTTGTTATTGTTATAAGCAAGGTCAACCTCCCTCACAGTGACACCACAGCTGACTTGAGACTTTTGTATCAAAGCTGCAAAAACCAGGAACAGCTATTTTCTTTCTGGAACAGCTAAGGAGATGTGAGGATGTTGTCTGAGCTCTCGCACCTGGACACCCGTGCCTCCAGGAGCACCAGTTGAATACTGCAGTTTTAAACATCCTCCGGAATTGCCTGAAGCATCGACCCATTCTGGTTTTTGCAAAAAGCACAGTACAAGAAACACTGAATTGCTCTGAACCATCAGCAGCAACTTTTCCCCCTTATTCTGCTGCAAAGAGGGAGATCAGTCTGAGACATTAAGAGCCAAGACCCTGCTCCTCTGTGTGGGCTGTGAAGCTTTCAGTGGATTTTTTCCATAAGAGATATTGCACAGGTGGCTTGATTAAATCACCTCAAACTGATTCTCCTGTCTGAGCCGCGCAGAAGCATCAGAGGAATCAGTCAGCATTCATATCTTGCAGTGGTAGTCAGGATTCACTTGTTTTTTCTTTTTAAATTATGAATTGTTTAGCTATCAACCCATTACTGCTCTCTCTTAATTTTCCTTTCATTGACTGAATTGCACAAACCCGTCTTTAAAAAGAAAGCCAGAAGACACATGCTAACACTAATCTCCCCATTCCATGCTGGTATTTGCAGCATTCTTCCCCAAATAGACAAAGAAGGAAAAAAAAGACATTTATGAAGGGGAGAGAGGACAGGTCAAGGAACATTAATTATGGATGGGTTTTGGCACTGTCAAATGAAACATCAGTTTATTCTGTTACTTGAAGCATTGGGACTGGGGTTTCTACAACATCCATACTTGACCCTTTCCCACTCCCTGACTCATAGGTCTCTCATGGGTTATGATCTGTAGGTATTTATGAGCCAAACGTGCTTCAAACAACTCGAAGCATTTTAGAAAAAGCTTCCAATACCTCTGGAGAGCCTCAGTTCAGCAGGTAGCCAAGTAAAGACCATTGCACTGCCAATTTTAAAGGCAGAATGGTTTGTTCTCTTAAAAAACAGTTAACCTTTTCAGTGGCTCCTTCATCTACCAAGAAGAGATTTGGGTGGGGAATAGAGGGAAGAGTTTCTTCAGTGCAGCCAGATGGAATTCCAAATGCAGACAGTTTAGTCAGGGAGCTAAGGGGAAGACGTCAAAACATGCTTTCCATTAACGTAATAGCAGAAAACACAACTGGTTTAAAATACTATATACAAACAATTACTGTTCTGCTAACAGAACCTTTGCCAATACGAGTGATTTTATAACCATAGTTAGTTTAAACCAACAGCAACAGAGTTGTAAGTCAGCAATATGGTATTTTACTCGTAAATACTTGCTTGGGATGCTACTTGACATCAGACTTCAGTCAAAATAAACTTTAGCAAATGATATGTTAAATGATCCCATCTGCCTGTTTCAAACAAAAAAGTCGATTTTGTTAATCCTGCATTTCCAGTTCAATCTTCCAGAACAGAAGGGTCAACTTCTGTTCTTATTCAACATGTTGTAAATCAAAAGTGAATGGGTTTAGTTCAGTGGTGTAGGTCAGAAGAGTACATACAATCAGACATTAACAGCAGTTTTTAAAAATCAAGTACGACATTAATTTTCTTAGTGGAGAAGTTCTACTTTCTGCAGATGGAGGGGAAGAAAGAAAACACCATCATCTTCTGTGCATCTGCACTTACGCTGCTCAGGCAAAAAGCACTCCAGTAGAAATGATGCACATTGTTCAGCTGAGCATTAACATAAGATTTTTTTTTTTCTCCCACAATCACTATGTGCCAAAAAAGTCAGCTAGCTCACCCTCCAACACTGACATGAAGCTACAGAGGGATCTTTCAAAGATACAAGTCAAGAAATGGACTCAAAGAAGTACTACAAGCAGTTTATATTAAGTTCACAAGAGACACTGCCTGTAGGAAAGAGGCAGTTACAGCAATGATGCCAGAAGCCATTTGCAAAGAGGAAAAAAATAAGAAATCTTAAAAATTGTGTTTGCAGCCTTGATTTCCAGTTCCATGAGTGTGTGCACACATGTGTCCAAGGGAGAACGTTGTTTGTGCTTCTGCAGCGGGAAAACACCCATTGTTGTTACAAACTCATAAAATAGCATCAGACAGAGATTAGTTTGCCTTCCAAAATAGATTTTCAACATGCTCTCGTCTCAAAGCAACAACGCGGTCAACTCGCTGTACCCAGCTGAGTAAGACTTCTGTGGGGTGGAGAGTGGGGCAGACTTTAAAATTAAAATCCTCTGTTATTACATTATTGGACTGTATTATTGCATACCTTCTTTAAGTGATTGGCATATGCTACTGCTGATTTGGGGGAAAATCATATTTCCAGGGAACAGACAGTAGCTCAACCCCTAACTTTCTGATGCAAGAAAATTAGTAAAATTTTCATAAACCTGATAAAGGTATGAAAATTATTGCACAGAGGCCACAGGCTATCAGTTCTTACCAACTTTCAATTCACTATTAGCTTAGGATGGCTATAAGCCAGAAGTGTAAAGTAGAAATTAATCCATAGACAATTTACTTTTCTCCAGCAGAAATACTGCATAATGTTCTGGCTAATCAGGTAATTCAATCCTCGTATATGAAGAAAGCAGTTAGAAATCAGGAGATGCATTCAAAATGTTCACTGTGGAACATTTTGTTGTCCAACATCAGAATATAAATTCAACCAAGTAGCTGCCAAAATGAAAGCTATCACAAAAATTCCTTAATGATAGACTAAGAAGAGACTCATCACCAAAGTATTAAGTAATTCTTCGGGGAACATGAATAAGAATTGCAATGTATGATGTATTAACTTAGTTATTTGGTGGCATTTAAGAAAAAAGCTTGAGTTTTAAGGACATGAGGTTAGAATACAGCTGGAAAAATTCAATCCACGACATAAATCGTCTCTTGAAATGTGCAAAGAGAAGGAGTGTCACTGCAACTATCCTGTGTTTCCCATCGGGTGCTGCAAACAGAGCAACATGGAACAACAGAGTTTAGCTCATCTACAGCTCATCTTCCCAAATATTTTTGTTCCAAAATTCACTTTTTGAGAGCACTCTACACGTGTGTTCACTTGGATTGCACAACAGCCTGAAGAATGATATTGGAGTCACTTGAGCAAGAAATCCCCCAATCACTCTTTTCCCCAAAAGCATTTCTCTAATTAAATAACTTCTCCAGGGGTTGGTCGGTTGTTTTCCCTCTCTCAGTTTTTCAGGACCAAAACATGGCCCTGAGCATGGTTTCTGCATCTTCACCAGCTAGCACCCTGCAAGATTGCCAGCCCTCTGAAGAAGGGAGAGCAAACTGGGGGGGGAAAATCCACCGAGTAGGTGCTTCTCCTGGAGGACTGTTCCCATGCACATCCAGGGGAGCAAGGACAAGCCAGCAACTGCAGCGAGTGCTTCCCTTAAGAGGACACAGAGCAGCCAGAGCCGGGCAGCACGCATCCTGTTCTCAGGGTCCAGAGGGTAAAAGGCAAGTGTCTCTGCACAAAGTATTCTGAGAGGGCATGCAGCAAGAGCAATAATCATAGAATCATTTAGGATGGAAAAGCCCTTTAATAATGAAACCATCCAAAAAAATGCATATGTGATTTTGATCAGCGAGTAAAGCAGCAGTCACTTGAGGATTTCAAAGCACTTTACAAATATTAATGCTTACAAGTCTACCCATCTCAACTTTCTGGCTCCTGGAAAAAAGGCAGGTACTGAATTTTTCCCTAATGGAAAATGGAAATGAAAGCACAGAGCAAATAAAGCATGGTTTCCCAAACAGACTCAGAAGTACCAATAGATGTGGATTCTGGATCAGAAAAAGATGGGACTTGCTAGATCAGAGACTAAATTATGCCTCAGAGCACAGTCCTGCAGGAGAATCTAAGGTGGCACGGAAACCCCAGCAGGACTGGGTCCAGAGGCAAGGACACGCATCAGAAATGTGGAATAAACATCCTTCAGCATGGGGTACTCTCAGGACTGCACTCTATCATAATGTGTCTATATATGTATGTATACAGGTATATTTTTTTATATATATGTGCGTGTGTGCATATATATATAAAAAAATAAAATATACATGTATCTCCACATACACAGATATAGATATAGCCCCAGGGCCTGCATAAACAGATGCACCCTCAGATGTTTTGATATTAAAATGTCTCCTTTCAGTCCCCATCAAGGAAATGATGATTAGTGCTTTTTACAAATGAGATACGAAGACAGAGCTTGCATGGTACCTGTGGAGCTAAAAACAAAGCGCATTTCCCTACAGGGCAACAGTAGGGGACTTAAAAATTCCTGAGCATTATGATAAGGCAGATCATATTTTCATGAGTGATCGCATCCATGAAAAAGATGCGGAAAAGTACCTGGTCCACAGTTTGTATTTAGGAGAGACTTACCCTGCAATCCACTACCCTGCTCAGCTGTAATCCACCATGACAATAGATAGAGTGGAATAAACAGAAAGGCACTGCCTGGCCCATACTTGTGTATGCTCTGTCTTCATGCCATGTTAAGAATCAGGATACTGACTCCCAAAAATCAACTCTAAAAATTAGGCATTTGTAGTTAGTTTATTAAGCACCAATGGGATAGCTTGCATATCATGCATTTCCTCCGTGAAGGCACAGGAGGGTGTTTGCTGTCAGTGAAGTTGATCTCTAAAACGGTTATGTATCTTAAATAGCCTAAAGATCCTTTATTTGAAGGCACATCGGGCTCTTCCCTAGTAACGAAAGGCTGTGGCGACAGCCCTTCCCAACAGTACCGAGATGACGCAGCAGCAGCTGATGAGGCACCACACTGGAATGTCTTGGATGGGGACTGCAGAGGAGGTTTCTGTGATGGATAGAACACGTTGCCAGCACAAAATAATTAACCCCCATCTTTGTTGTAAGACAATCTTTGCTCTGCCTGTCCCATGAAACCACTGTGAGCACTTTGGGGCACAGACTGGCCCATACTGCACTGCTGTACCACACCCAGGATAACGGGTTATCAGGGTATGTTGGGGCTTCCTGGCATTGTAACAGCTCAAACATTCATGGTCTTTAACTGATATTAGATAATAAGTCTGAAAGCAGCTATTTCTACTCAATGCCTCTACCTCAAGAAAGATTAAATAATGAACTGACTCAAAATTTCAGTAGCCAGGCAAACCCCCTGGAACACAGAGTTTATTAAACGTTACAGAAATGTTGACTGCATTTTTTTTATCTAAAATCAAGTTGGGTTGTTTGGTTGGTTTTGGTGGTGTTTTTTTTTTTTTGTAAAGATTTTTAAGTTCTGAGCAGCATCTAGATTGGAAAGAATGAAAACGTGGAAAACAGCAGTGGTAAGAATCAAAAAGCACTTTTGCTGCTCTGGTATATTTGAAACACAAATTATCTGGCTTACAACTCCTTACCTTACGCAGTTATCTCTAATGGTTGCAGCATACACGACAATACTCTGAAATTTAAAATAACTCCATTTATTAGCACAGCAAGCAGCAGTTCTAACCATCCAAGTGCTTCCTGCCTGCCAGTGGCTCCTATCTGGTGAATAGTATCTGATCATGGTGTTGGGAGCAATCTTATGGAAACTACCATAATAAAATGCTATTCCTAAAGGAAAACATTGACACCAACAGATCCTTAGGCTAAGCCCCGAGCAGGAATACCCTTTGCTTTTGCAATGCCCACCTCACGTCAGAGTGCTGCAGGTTGTCAGCCTCAGCAGGTGAATGTAACAGAGCTGGTGCCTAAAACATGAAGGGTGAATTTTGTATTCGTGGTTTGGGGGAAGGTAATTTAGTATAGAAAAACCTGCGTTATGAGTTCAAACAACTGTGGAGGACAAGTAGCCTGCAGGCAAGCCTCAGTTTCTTGACGGGGTTTAGGCCCTGGGTGAGGGATATTTCACTTTCCTGGAGGGTGCAAGTCTTCTGAACAATGGTGCCATCCATCATATTAAGAAGAATAAATATTTGCTGGGAAGAAGGAAGCTCTGAAGATTAGCTTGGTGACCAGAAGCCATTATTTCTCTTATTACATGTACCTATTAAAGAAAAATTTCCTCCCATGATTGGTCATTTAAGGTCATGAATATTTGAAAAGATCTGCATTTCATCTTCTTTTGGGGGAAGGGGTGGGGGGTTAAACAGCACAGAAAATATTTTGTTTAAATGCAAGGACTGAAGATAAATTAGACAGAACTAGTCCATGTGCACTTATTCACATATACCCCCACATTTCACAGCCCAGAGATGGATTTCAAGTTGTTTTTGACCGTACTATCCAAGACAGCTCGGGGGAGGAGAAAGGAGGAGGAAGATATCCTTGCACAGACCAGCGAGGTGACAACACTGACGAACAGCGTACCTACAACACACTGAGAGGTCGGCCTTATCTCAGAACTTGCTTCCTCCCAGCTTTCCGCAAGCTTCATCTTATCAGAGGCTATGCACAAAATCTACCGCCCAAACAAGAACACAGTCTGGGTAAGAGAAAATATGAGACTACTGCCTGCTTGCCAGAAAGGCCCCAGAACTGGCTGAACCAACTGGAACATCCAGCTCTGTGCAGAATCCGGCTGTCAGCCTCATTTCCCATGAGCATCCCCTAGCTGCCTGGAGATGGGCCATTTGTCCACCTAATCACACACATCTCCAGATGCCTCCTTTTGCTTCCCTTAGCCTCGGTTGCAGCAGACTGGAAAGGTTTGGCCGAGCAGCGAAGAACAGGCATGCTCGCCCGCGGCAGGCAGTGATACACCACTTGGTAAGGACAGGCTGCCTTCTCCACCCTTCTCAGCAAAGCCCTGCTTTGCCCAGGCGGAGACTCAGTTCTGTCCTCAGACACTGGTGAAACCCTCTGCCACCACGGCCATGGGGTGAGAGGGAGAGGAATGCCATTTGCCTGTGCCTCGTTAACCAGTCCCACAGCCTTGTTTACACACCGAGTAGAGGATGCTTAAGACTAGTGAAATTGCCCAACACCAGCCAGTAAACCCATCCTAGGCACAAGAAGCACCAATCCAACCCACACTTCATCAAGCAGTGGTTGTGGTTCAGCTCAGGATCAGATCCTGGAGAAAGCCAAGCAGGGAGAAGAAAAGAAAAAGGCCTTTTCACATGAGCTGGTTAGAGCTCCACTACGTCAGCATCCAGTCCTGCGAGCAACAAAACATGGGAAATCCTTTGTGCAAAAGCTGTCATCAGATGCGACATGCTCAGATCGTCTGGACTATGCCATTCTAGAAGACACAGGCATCCACCTCCATTTCCAGATCAAGTGAATAGAGTAACTTCAACCAGTGTTGTATTCAGGCCATCACTGCATCGCAGTGTAGGGCTGCTGGATGTCTATACATGATAATAATAAAAATTAAATGCTCGGTGCCCTGGTTTCTCTAATCGCTGTAGCACTATTTTAGGAAAAAAAAAGTCCTTGTAAAGCGTCCCACTGTCTACCTGCTGAGCTACACAAAGGCAGGCTAGTCTAACTCAGACTTGTAAAACACGGTGTATTTGCTACTCAAGACAGACCAGCAGAACAGGATCTTTACAGGCAGTTGCTCTGCAATTTCACGATGGTCATACTGAGAGGTCAGACAGTTCCTCAGCCTGGTACCCACCATTCACACACACAGACACGCTGCTAACGAAGCATACGAAACAGGTGACCCCCTCTGCCCAAAGCTGGCTATCTGTGGACTGACATGCAACATCAGAATTTTCTTTGCACTCCCAATTATGCTTGTAAACGTGAAGGTTTAAGTTCCTCCTAAAATGTTGCCTTACCTAGCGCAGGTAGGGGTATTACCTGTCAGCACGAGGTTCCTTTTTCTAAAACTCACTGAACTCCCAGCATCCCAGATACCCTCCACCAGGGATGAGAATAAATAGAATAACTAATATAATTCCCAAAAGAAGGTGAATGTTTGATCAGCTGTGTGTTAAGCCAGAAATTATCCAGAATAGTTCTAGGGTTGTCATGGTGGCAACGGGATCTTAAGCTGATACTAAAGAATAGTCTCACAATGACTAACTAGGTGGTACCTAAGGAAATTGCTTATTATGCTTAGGTTGTTTGCTTATAATCAACCCACCCGCGCCTTTTCCTTTCTCTCTACTTCCCCTGGTGTTTCTTTTAGTCTTAGCTAGTGACATCTCCAAATGAAGGAGCATCCTTAATTATGGGCTTAGTTCAGTGGGGCCCTCTGCCTTGCGTTAACCTCGAAGAGCCACCAACCACATAATCCCAGACAAACTCCTGAATAACTGGTGCATCACCGCATAGATTCAGCATTGATTTCATCCTAGCGTTTCCAAATGAGTTGGGCACTTACAAAACTCAGCTATGGAGGCAGAACCATCTTTCTTCACACCCAGATTCACTCATGCCATGTGGACTTTACAAGGATTCACTCATCCATAACATGGCTGCCAAGGAGGTGTGCACGTGTTTGCAGCACACGTCTGCTGGTGCGTACGAGCATGGGTTCAGTTCCCCATGGGAAAGGCAAAATGCGTACTCCAAAGACTGTATGGGAGAAAAGTAAATCCAACCATGAACCTTTTCTCCAGAAGGGATGGGGAAAATATAATTTCACATGCAAACATCTCCATCTGTGTACAACACCAGGAGCCACTTGGTGGCTAAGAGAGGAGGCAGCAGGACTGGAGGCAGGTCTCCTGCTGCTCCTGCATGCTCTCTGCCCCAAACCCTGGAGCTTGCTGCCACATACCACAGTATCACCAGAGTCCTTTCCTATGAGGGAGCTGAGCAGGCAATGTTTTGGAAACCCTGACCCACACTGTGAAATTTCTCACAGCAGAACAGCATCAGCTGGCAAGGGCGCAGAAGGGAAACACAACCCTTCAGCACTATGTAACTACGGTAGCAAAATTCACGGCGTAGACGCAGCAAGCAACAGAAAAGTGCTTTTGGCAGCACAACTTGGGCTGCCCCATGAGATGCGACAGGACAACTCCTGAAGAGCAGGTGCTGATCTCCATGGAGAGATGCTGCTACACGCGTCTTGGAGACGGTGGCATCCCCAGAAGACTTCTTGCCTCCTGCTTTTGTTTTGTTTCTTATTGTGTTCTGCATTTTCTTTGTAAGTACTAGAGACTTTGTAAAAACTAGAGACTTTGTAAAAACTAGAGATGCCCTGAAGAAGTCTGAGCATGAAGTCACTCTGCCACAGAAGACAGGGACGTGTCTCAAACTGCTGGTCCTTCATCACAGCGTACACGCAGGTACCTGCTGTCGTTTGTCCTCATACACATTCAGACATTCCCACATAAAAAGCCAGAGAAGAACCTCCTCAAACAGAAAAAAATGATTTGTGGAGACTGGACAGTCATAATATGCATTGATGAACTAAATGATGCAGCAGTGAGGAATATCGCTGCAGTCAATGCAATTATTTCTTCTGTCAGCTTCTTGCTAGAGACACTGAGGACCTCCTTCAGCAGGTATTGATTTGTGACAGGAAAACAAAGAATACGATTTTTTTCCTTTGCATTTGCTTTATGGAAAGTCGTCACTGGCACAGCATTCTGTGACCCCTGTTTCTTTGAAAGCTGCTACAGTGTTCAGTTGTTAAACTCTTTCAAAGCTTCATTGCTATGACACATTTGTACTATGCTGAGACTTCTTTGGCATTTATTAAGCTCAGAAAAAGAAATTCTTAATTTCTTAATGGAAATCTAATTTAGGGAAAAAAGGCAAGCTTATCAATTGCCTTTAAATTACTTTTCAAATGCCTTCATCTGGCATTTCTACAGCTCTTAACTCCTGTGTAATACCAGATCAACAAAACAAAACAGTTTTTGAAGTTCTGTTTGGGAGGACTCTTGTTTCTGTTGCAATTTAAAATACTTCATGTAAATTTAATGCTGATAGATACTGCCTAACCCTCAGTGTCGTAAGAAAGAAAGAATATCATCGGAACATTTCCACATTCATTGACATGAAATCACATGTCTACACATCACTAAATATTGTTTTAACAAGTCAGCTGAATTACACAAATTCAAACTTTTCTAGTCCTTCTGTTCTAGCGGGGTGAAACGCAAACATAGCCATCTTTCACAAAAACATGACCCAAAGCTGAAGCTGGGGTTTTTTTTTTCCTTTCCTCCCTAACTAGAAACAGTTTGTGTACTGATGTGCCCTGAAATAATTTCCTCCACGCCTTCTGTGTTAAGAAAAATGATTTTTTGTAGTAGTGCCCCAAACAAGAAGATTCCTCTTTGTTCAGCGTATTAGTGGGTACATAGCTTGCGCTGAAGAAATGTTTTGTTGTCTATTTATGTATTTATGGCATAATTAGTTCACACGCTACTTAGATGGAAACAGCGTAACGTGAGAAAGCCAGCACATTCTTAGACAATAAGGTGGATTTGTGAATGTTTGAACACAGGAATAAAGAACTGCCAGTCCAAATAAGACAAAATACCAAGTCTCAAAGCGCAGATTACAGAAAGAAACCTTGCATATGTTTCAAATATCAGAAACATAATCCCGGATCACCGAGCTGCGTGCACTGACACAGGGGGAGGTTAGGCACTCCTCTCCGCAGCACCCACGGCAAGCCCTGGCACGCTGGTCCGGGCAGCTCTTTGCTCCAGCTGGCGGGCGTCCAAACGTTAACTGCGCTGGCATTTGTTTCGAGGGAGGGAAAGAGGGGAAAACTTGGTTTAAATATAACTCGGCAGCCTCCAGCAGAAACTTTGGCTGAGAAGCTGAGTGGTAAGATACGCCTGTTGAATCAGCACTGCCGTCCCTGCGCTGTGACCCTGCACGCCGCAGGACGCTTTTAGCTCTAGAGTACTAAAACTGAACAAGGAAAATATGCTAGAGTATGTTAAAACAGCTATGTTTACAGGCCTGTATTAAAAGTGAAAATATGTTGTGATTAAACATAACAGCTGTCAATGCTCTGAGGTGTTACAAGCATGAGACTATTTAAAGACAATGACTGGCGCCATCTATTTTACTGCAATTGAGCTAGGAAAAGCTGCAGTTATTAACCACTGACTGAGGCTTTACATTTATGGCAGCCCTGAAGTTGTCATGGAAGAGGGTAACAAGTACAGAGGTGACTTTTAGTGGCAATGAATACTCTCAACTGGAGAATTTACCCCAGCAGATAACCAGGACACACGACGTCAGTGGCACCAGCTGCTCATGTCTTCAACAATTATGGCCTTAAATCACCATTTCAGATTTACATGTGCAAAAATATACAGAAAGGATATTTTTAATGTACCTTCATGTACGTGACACATGATTTTACAGCTACTCTCTCTAGACCGCACTCAGCCTTAAGTCTTGAGATGGGCGACCCCTTCCCACTGCTGCAGGGGACTCAACGGGACACGTGGTGCCAAGTCCCTTGATGAAGATGGGCCTCCATTTACATGCCAAACCTACAAATTTATATGCCAAACCTACAGAATGCTCTTTGAGAGGGCAGATCTGCTGCTAAGGGAGAATTTGCTGCACCGGGCCATGGCCACAGCACCCAGCGAGTTGCCTGCACATCTTACAGCCTCTCCGGTTGCTGCAGCACAGCGTTGGGATTTCGCACTCACTCGGACCCTTCCACAGCAAACAGAGCTGGCACACAGGGCCCCAGGACAGGGACACGGTACTATGAGAGGAATTCATGAGATGCAAATGGCACAGCAGGGAAATGCAAAGCAGGGACTGTCTGTGGGAGCCCCATGTGAAGTCAGACAGACCTGGCTCTCGCATTCCTCTGTGGCAGCGGATGCTCTTACCACCATCCACAAATGCATTGGGATCATTCCCGTTTTGCAGAAAGCAAGCGGGGACAAAGAAATTCCAGTTGTCAACCCCTCGCTTGCTTTTGTGTGCGCTTTCACCCTTAAGGCCAAGATCCTGCAGTTACTGTTTGAAAAGATGAGTATTTCCAAACCTCGCCGGTACGGGAACATGGACTCTAAAGGCTTAAAACAAACAAAAAAAAAGGAGCATGCCCACATCTCTATATGCTGAAAACCAAATGCAAAACATCTCACAAAATTCAAATAAATTTCATGTCTTTTGGGACAGCAATATTGAGAGGTAAAGAACCAGTTGTATGGGTTGTTTTTTCTAAAATATGAACTAAGATTTTTCAAGATGGAACAATAAGCGTCACTGTCAGAGCCACTGCATCCCAGTCCCGATGTCAGATATCCAACACCCACAATTTTGTCCTACAAGTGTGGGTTTTTTATTTCACCTGACTTCATCCACCTAGAAGTCAAACTTTGTTCACCCCAGACTCCCTCAACAGAGAAAGATACCTTCAGAGGCTGATTCAACACATCTTGAAATAGGTGACCATGAGAGATGCCTTCTGAGATGCCTTCCCTTCCATCGACTGCCTTCCACTAGACGTGTAACTTTAAAATAAAACCTGAGATAAGACTGAATTCATCTTAAACTGACTGAAGCAAACTCATGCCGAAAAGTCAAACAGCAGAGGCACAGAAGGAACCCCAGTCTTTGGGAGCTTAAGGCTTATATTTTGAGACTGATTTTTTTTTTTTCTTTTTTTAAGCCAGCAATTACTCTCTGTTCTCAAATGATCTGTAACAGAGATGGAGAGTTGAAAAGTTTGGGCAGAAGCAGATGAAAAAAGCCTTGACTAACAAATGAATCTGAAGTTGAGCATGGTCAGTTTAAGGATATTCTAAGCCCAAAAACATAAAGTAAATTTTAAAAAATTGTTATTTATTCCACTTTGCTCTTTAATTAGTAAGACTTGCTTCTTTCAATAGCAAAACCAAAAAAAGACTTTAGAGTAGCATCTAAGTCAAAGAATGGAAAGATTTAATCAGACTGCAGGAACTCACGCTTGAAATAGGCACATACACAAAATGCTGCTTTAACAGGAGATGAGTCTTGTACTTTATTCAAAACAAACAGGAGAAACCAAGTCAAGAATAGATGGCAGATGCTTAAAAATAGGTCTTATTGCAATTTTCGCTCGTTTCTAAGACCAACAAGAAAGCAAGTGCTGGGATTTCACAGCTCTGGCAAACTAAAGGGATGAGCCGGAGTTGAAATCAACCCCCCACCCCCAGTAAGACTAGGAGGAGTGCCCGGGGAAAGCGGAGACAACACAAGAGGCATGCAAGCTTCTCAACAAGAAGGCAGAGGGGCTGGCTGGCCTCTGTCCCCTCTTCCCAACTCTCACCCGGCACTTGCAAGCTCACACCGCCGCGGGAGCGGGGGGCGCGGAGCCCGCCGGGGTCCGTAGCAGCCCAGGTTTGTTCCCAACCAAACCTGATGCTCAGAGCAGGGAGTTAAAGGAAGAAACGAGCCGGGGAGAAGTTGGTTACCGCGGGAGCTGCTGCCCGCTCCCCCGCGGGAGGGATGCGGTCCCCCCGCCGGGACCGGCACCGGCACCGCCATGCCGGAGGCGAGCGGCCGCGTTGGATTCCCGTTGCCCGGGCAGGGCGCGGAGCGGGGACGGCCGCGCTCCGGGCGGTGACACCGGGGCAGTGTGTGTGTGGGGGTCGCCTCCCCGGCCCCGCCCGGGCGCGACGCCGCTCCCAACTTTCCGGGGGCGGCGCGGGGAGCGCCCTCAGCCCCGGGCGGCACCGAGGGGCGGCGGACCCCGGGGAAACGTTCCGAGGAGCCAAGCCTGCGGCCAGGACGGGGCGGGGGGCCGGGACGGGGCGGGGGGTGTCCCCGCGTCCGCTGCCGCCCCCCGCCTCACCGG
>VYZW01011914.1:67353-80099 GCA_013401315.1 Balaeniceps rex
CTTTGTGATATGGGGGGGGGGGAAGGTTCATTTTTCCACTATTAAAAATTAATATTTAATATTAAATATTAAAAAGTCCCCGTTGGCTCCCGGGCAACGGCACAAATCCGCACACGGGCGGGCCCGTGGTTTCTCCGAGTTGCCGCTGGTTTCTCCCTACCTGAGCTCCCAGTTCCCCATGACATCAAACCGTTTCCATAGCGACGGGCTGTGAGGTCACAACCAACAAAGCCGGGGGGGGACGGGTGGGAGCTGATGGAGAAACAGGGGTCAGGGGTCCTGGCTTAGTGCAAATTTTAGAAATGTAAGTGAATTGCTGCGCAGCGTCCTTATGTGCAGGTACACGCTCCCGCTTCCGCCCCAGCGCCGGTGAAACGAGGCCCCGGCAGCGCTTGGAGTTTGGTCGGGGGATGCGATGGGTAAGGACAGAAGCAGCAGTGTCGTCCCATGACACAAAATTATCCGTCTAACAGCAAATGCTTCCTGATGGAGTGGCTGTCACGGGTTTTAAAAGAACGGGCAAAGTCCACAAAATGCTGGGCTCGAACCCTGACGGCTGCAGCAGCAAGCGCGTTTTCTGGTGAGCTCCGTGCGGAGCCGGAGCGAGTCCGGAGGAGACATCCGCCAGCTGCTGGCAACTCGGGAACGGCTCCCAGCACCCGCGCTCAGGCGGAAAATGTGCAGGATCCGGCCACGCCGCAGATGCATATATTTGCACATGTGCAGCATGACAAGGCTTTGGGATACTGCACCGGGGAAAGCCCACAGAGCACCTGCTTATGGGTGGGAAGATGTAACTGATGTTTTTATGTTGGTGGTGGAGGGAAAATGAATCCTAAACTACAGTCTCTGGATGCAGAGAATTGCAAAAGCAGCAGCTACCTCAGCTCTACACTTTCTCCCCTTAAATGGACACCCCTGCGATGCCTGCGGTGAGAATCGGTGTTAGCCAGCACCCGCATCCGCTGCCCTCCTGAAAGCGGTTCAGGCTGGAAATGCAGCAGATTTCAGGTGGTTTCCCTGAAATCCCTTCCCTGAGTGACCAGGAGAGACTCAAAAGATTGTGCTGGGTGAAGAAGGGGATTTGTAGCCTTAGTCTTACATTTCCAGTCTGGACGTGACTGCCTGGCCTCGCCAGCAAGGCAGTGGCAGGTGTCCTGAATGCACGCAGACTAAAATCTATCCGTAAGGATGGCCTTTGTTCCCTCATTTTGGGGGGAAAACCGGGCTTTTTGTAGTGGGCATCACAAATTCTGCCCCTGCAGGGTTGGGATGCTCCTCTGGATACAGATTCCTATAAAACCAAATCAGCATGTACAAACCTTTCCAGGTAGTTAGAGCAACTCCCTTGGAAATTAATAGTAAGTAGTTGCAAGAACCCCAGCTCACGCTGAGCCATCTTGTCCCGATCCTTTTGCAAAAAAGGGCCAAATTCTCTTGTTTTCTGGCATTTCATGCGGGCTGAGTTTTGTGTCTGTCCCTAAGAAGGAGACGGTGAAGGAAACACTGACGTTGCTATTAATGTGATTTTTCTCTTTTTCACCTTGCATTTGTAACAGGTGACAAATTTAAACATATTTGAAAGTTAAGATGGTTCCATTGTTCAAATTCCAAGAGGTTTCTCTTCGCAGCCAAATGGTCTCAATAGTATGATGATGATGATGAGCCTGGTCATGGCTTTGTGGTTAAGGTTAAATAGCTTTAAAAACAAGTGGGGATTTTTGTTTAAAAACAAGTCCTTCCTCTTATTGCGGGTAATTCCATCTCCCACCAACACACATCAACCTCGCTGCTTCGGAGCTGGGCTGACCCACGCAGAGTTAACCCAGTCCTATATCCTGGGCATTTCTCTTAAGTTTAAAATGACTGATAGATCTGAGGTGGCTAAGACACTTGCTTTAATCACAGGAGAGGGAGGTGCTCCGCTCCCCACGTCCTCTCCTGTTTATTTTAATTCTGGCAGTAAGGGCTGCATAATGAAAACCAATACGTGCTCTACGTCGGCCTCAATTCTTCTCTATGGTTTTTGAAGGCAGGTGCTGCCAAGGAAAGCAGCATTTTTAATAAAACTTTATGGAATACTTTTGTTTGTGGGGGTTTTGTTGGTTTTGTTTTCCCTCAGTTAAACCCAGCAGAATCACAACATGCGCTTTTCAATTGCTTTGAAAAATCCCCGTCAGACACTTCAAGATTTCAAGGATCACCTTATTGACATGCAATAAAAAGCTTTTATGATGTATTTTTCTGTAACGTTTTCTGAAAAGTATGTCCCAGCCTAAGCCAAGGAAGTGTGTGGAATTTGTACCCATGGAGACTCCAATAACACAGCCAGCTTCAAACGCCGGAGGATTATTAGTTTTCTTACCTAAGATATCAGGAAAGGAGTTACTGGAAAAGGGAGAGATGGCGAGAAAGTGACTGAGTGAGGCAATATAAATTGGAGAGACTGGACTTGCTGGTTAGCATTTGGTCTGTCCGCAGATTTGGGGTTAGGATACCTGCCTTTGATAGGTTACTATGAGAGTTATACTAGAAAAAATCACAGAGTTGTGTGTCTGAGCACCAAGGACATGCCGGGTGAGATTTTGAGAAGCTCCAAAGAAAAAAAAGTCACTCTCTTAATGAGTTGTAGACCCTTAAGCTGAGGATATTTAAAATGATCAACTTTTACGTGAGGGTGTCATTGCTTAATAAACAGTAAAACAGAAAATAGAGATGGAATAGTTTTTGAGAAGTCATCTAATGCACGTTAACACCCACCTTTACCATGGGAAATGGAGACCAGATTAATCTTTTTCTTAATAGCACCTGCTGATGTGTTTGAAGAGTGTTCTCATTTCTTCCCTCAATCTCTTGTTTTCTAAATGAAACAACCCTCTGTTTTTTTCTGTAAGAAGAATCCAGGCCTTTCCTACAGAAGTGCTACGTAAATAGTTATTTTTGATCCTGCAATACTGTGGTCACTTATTCCTGGTTAAGCACCGTACTTTGCATTTGGCCGTACTGAATTGCATCATGTTTATTTTGAGTCATCACTGAAATTTACTAAGAGCTTAATGAAATCCTTCAGAAGTGCCTGCAGTCCTTCCCAGTTTCGTATCACCTACAACAAGCTGTTGCAGATCTGTTATCACTTTAGTTTTTAGGGCACGATGCTCCACTGCACGGCATCTGTATCTCCGCAAAAGAAATGTAAAACGCATTCGGATGTGCTGTTATTCTTCCCAAAGTGACAATTATTGTACGAAACCCAAAGCAGAGGTTCCCTGTCTTGCCTTACCCTGCCAGCAATCTCCTGAAATGCTGGATAATGCCTAGCACACAACCTTTGATAAAGCCCGACAAACCTTGGAAGTTAGCCAGTTCCCTCCTGGGAACCTGGGGAGTAATCACAGGGCTGTTAGTTTTAATTAGGGACCTGTCCGTCACCTCTTGTGTCAAGCTGATCACTGGAATTAATTTTGCCTTGTTTCTTGCAAACTGTTGCATAAGGCAGCTCTCATCCCTCTCCACCCGTGCGGTATCTGGGTGGGTCTGGGGGAAGGAGCCTTCGTTAACAAAGCTGCTGGTAAAGGAAGAGAAGAAACTGAGCCTGCTCGCAAAGCTGCAGCTGTAGCAGACACCCACAGGAGGGCACGTTCCTCAAAGCAAACTGGAATTCAGCTAAAATCCAACCCCGCTCAAAGGATCCATTTGACTTGATTTCACTAAAGGGAGATTTTGACAAAAACTAATCTTTTGATGAAAGCAAATGCCCTGCAAGGGTAGTGCGATCCTTTCAAATTTCATGTTTATCCATGAAAAATACTGTAGTTTTGGTTGCTGGTAATGAAACCTTAAATCAAGCTATTCCCTTGAATTGTTTTACTGAAAAAATGAAAAAATTCCAAGAGGATTAAAACCAAACCAAAACAAAAAATTGCCTTTGGGTTTTTTTGCTTTTTAAAAAAAAAATGTTTGCTTGTGTTCAGCCAGTTTTAATGGGGAGAATCCCTATTTTTATACCGGTACCAACCCACACAGCACTTTCCTACCTGAAAGCTTTCTGTGTCAGGTTCCCCGCTGTCTCTGCTGTATTTTACTGTGGAGCGTTCCAGTGCATCTGGTGCAAAATACAAGAAGCCTCAAATGGTGCTCCGTGTCCATTCTACCGAAGTATAAACAGCATCATCCCATGCAAGCTAAGAAGGTTGTCTAAACTGCGATAACGGATTTTCTTTTAAATATATCAGCAATAATATTTAACTTCACAATGATTTAAAATTGTGATGCAGATGGGATAGGTTCTGGTTTTGTAGGCAGGTAGTTGCTCCAGAGAAGCACTTGAGAACAGAGTAAATCTCCACACTTGCTGTGCCTGAGGAAACTTCTTCGGGGTACTGAAACAAACTGAAGCGATGGCTTTTCCTGCGTGGAGCTGCCGTGTCCCTCAAGCCCTGCAGTGTATCGATAATGCTGGGTGAGAGCCTGCTTCAACCATGGCCCCAGGAGTGTTGTCTTCTGCAGCATACATTTCTGAATTTGCTGCTGGTCAGGCAAAAACCCTCTTCAGTGCTTTTGGCTGGGCTTAAGAGGATTAATCTGTTGAGTGTGGCTGTGCCAAGGCCGTGCTGGAATTTCCCAGTGGCATCATAGCACAGGTCCTCCTCTGCCCATGCATCTCTTCAGCAGGAAAATGAAATCCAGGCTGCTGCTGCTCCAGTGTTCAGGATGCTCTGTCCTGCATACCAGAGCACTGCTTTCCTTCCAGCCGTACCCAGCCTGAAAGCAAATAGGTGAGTGCTGAAGATGGAAGAAAGAAGAAAGCGCGTTCAGCCCTTCCCTTGCCCTTTCCTCTGTCTCCCTTGGGTGGCAGCAAGTATTGCAACAGTCCCCAGCAAAGGCTTCCTGGCTTGCTGTTTTGAGGATGTGGACTTTGAAGAGGTTACTCTTCTCAACCTTGTGTCTTCCCCCTAACAAGTTTTTAGCAGAGCTAGAAACCCAAATGCTCTCTTTCCCCCACCCCGGAAATTTCCTTTCAGCAGAATTAAAGGACTAAGCATTTATCCGGGGTGTTATCTGTTTGGTTTGGCCATAGCTGTCTGGAAATTCTGCAAAAAACACTGGGTACAGTCATGGAAAAAACAGTGTATGTGGGTTTTTGTGTGCCACTCCCTGCAGGGAGCTGTAGTCTTCTCAGCTCGCAGAAGCTAGAGGAGGATGTATGCACAACTTGGATGTAATCAAAGATATTCATATTGATATAACTAAATCAATATAGCTTATGTCAACACAACTTTTGTATGGAGGCAATGTGTAATTAAACTCTCAATGACTGAATAGCCCTGGCGTAAAGTTTCAATGGAATTTCTGTACAATGCAGAACTTCTTTTCTAGTGCAGTGAGTTTAAATGAGTCTCCCCCTGTTTCCCAGATAACTACAGGAACTAAGAACGACAGGGAGGGACAGTAACCAGCAGCCTGGGAGGGAGTGATGGACAGGGTCAACAAGCAAAGGGCCTGGGTGATGTGACGGGAAGGGATCACAATCAACAAAACGGCTTAAGCAGTGTCACCTTCAGCACTTGCATGTGAGCAAAGAAGTGCTTATAAGGCACCGTCACGGAGAAATCCCCAAAACCATTTCTAGAAAGTCAGCGTGCTGCGATGCCTCTCTGAAGTGCCTGTGCAGTCATGCCGGCAGCATGGGGAATAAACACGAGGAGTTGGAGACCTGCGTGCAGCTACAGGGCTACCATCCAGTTGGGATCATGGAGATGTGGTGGGATGGCTCCCATGACCAGAGTGCTACAACGGGCGGGTACAGGCTCTTTAGGAAGGAGTTCATCTGGGGATGGGTGAGCAGGTCCTGGTTCTCATGGGGGCGTTCAACTGTCCTCAGAGCTGTTGAAGGGATAGCGCAGCAGGGCACAAGCAATCCAGGTTCCTGGAGATCACCAATGATACCTGCTGGGGGTGAGGCCAAGGAGGACCTAGTTTATATCTCCACGTTTAGTCAGTGCAGCAATGTTCTCTGGGAGTGCAGAAAAAGAAACCCCAAACACAAAACCCTTACCTCCAAGCTGTTACTACCACTGCTTCCAAAAATGCACTGTGTGAATACAGCTATGCTGGCAAAAAAAGTCCTGTTTTGGGGTTCTTTTTTCTAGTTAGTATTAGCAACAGACAGCTTCTGGTTGAAGATGTTACACCTTCATCAGTTTGTTGCCTCCTAATAGGTAGGCTTATTTTCCCCACGTCTCTCCTGGCAGAGCAGCATGTGTGACCACTGCCCAGTCTGCAGCCATGCAAAATCAGTCACTAGCTCAAACCACCTCTTTCTGTGGCTTACACTAAGGCTATTTGCCTCCCAGATATAGATACGCTGGTGGAAAGATTACTGCCCTAAATCTGCACCACCTTCTCGTGCATTTTGGAGGTGAACGTTACCAGCAATGAAGTTGAGAAATGATCACTGAAATTGCTATCAGGCAAAATCAGCTACCCTAATTCAGACAAGCTATTTACATGATTTAAGCTGGATGGGTTGCTTTTGCCTGCAATGATTTAGCAAACGTTTGTGCATCAGCAAATCAATGGGGCTGATAATCAGGTGTGGCTTGGGATGAGAACTTCACTCCTCATCTGCTGGATCTGACAGCGGTGTGATCTGCTGTTTAAGATGCCTGACTCTGCACGCAGGTAGGTGGGAAGAGCTGTTGGGTTTCTGTACCAGTAGCCTGCTGGAAGAAGGATTGCAGCAAAGAGCTTCAGCTGTATTTAAGGGAGGTGTAGCTGAGTCTTTAAGGTCTTGATGGACAGGCTGTAGTGAACTGCCATGCCTGTCCTCACCTTTCCATTCCAACTCTCTGCCAAAAGCCATCATCTGCCCAGCAGTGCCAAAAGAAAGGTACGTGTGCTTTTGCTTTGGGCACCTCCATGCAAAGCCAGGCTTTGTAGCCTTGAGCAGCAGCAAAGTGAGTCTGAGCTATGACACTGTGAACTGCAGCAGCTGACGTAAAGGGGCTGCAATGAGAGGCAATAACCACTTCAACTGCTATAGCATGATGTCCTCGAGCCATTGGATGAGGGAGAATTTTCTTCTACAAAAAAATCACTGTTGGGAATTGTGCTGCAGTGACTGTATGGGCATAGCTGGCTGTCCTGCGGGACGGACGAGCGATAGGGCAAAGACCACACGGCTGGATATAGTGTAACTTGCATGCTGACCAGGTAAGCAGGGGTGGAATTATTCTGAAAACCAGACTGTGGGAGGACAAACACTTTCTATCTGCCTACCTTGTGAACGTTTTCAGTGTTTCAGGTCACTTCTTCCATCCTGAACTGGGACAAAAAGTTGAAGTCTTATGGAATTTTGGAACCTGAATATTAAACAGAAAGGTTCAGCTTGTTCATATGGGGATGTGCAACATGCTCGTGACTGTGAGCATTTTAAAGTTCTGTAACTTTTTTACTACAGTGGGATTATGTTTTAAAAACAGAGAAAAATATTAAGTAGCCCTGTGGGTTATTAACATTTCAGACTGAATTACAGGTGCATAGGTCTTGCACCACACTCCAACTACAGTCAACCATCATCAGCAACTTCTCTGCTTGTGTTGTCTCACAGCACACAGAACGGTTATCTGGACTCTGTGTAATCAAGTGATAGAGCATGTTTCCGTGTTGCTATCTCTTATTGTGGTTACACATTCATCCCTTTCCTGGTTACAACACCGTTTAAACGGGGAGGACAGGGCACAGCCATGTTCTACTTTGGGCTAGATCTGCCTGGTAAACATTCTGACACCATTGCAACAAAGTCCCTTGGCTTGGGAATCTGGAAGCAAGCCTGCTGTTCTCATCCTACAGCAGCGAGAGAAAAGAGATAATTCCTTTGTTTGTTGAAGTTCCGGAGAAGCAATTGTGTTTTTTTCTGAGCCGCTGGAAACAACTCTTCTACATGTAACTTCTGTATGCATCTCATTTTGGAGCAAATGGCTTTCCATCAAATTCTTTTTCAAAAGTGGAATTACCTGTAGGCATAATTAGCATTGCAATTTGGTTTTTGCTTTAATGTTCAGAGGATATAGGCAAGACCTCTGAAGAGAGGTGATATCTAGCATCAAACTAAATTATTATATAGGCTAGAAATTCTAATTCTCCACTGCCTTTCACACTTTATAAATGCATATGCCACATACTAGACTTTGCATGTTGTGTAAAAAAATGGGCAGCCTTTGCCTATACCGCATTGTTTCGAAATCCACTAGTGTGCAGGTTTTAATGAGTATTAAAAAAACAAAAAGGTGTTTGTGCCTATGACAGACAGGGCAAATACTGTTTTCTCCAGTTTTAGTTATGAGAACAGGACTGCAGAAGAGTCATGTTATTACAAACAGATAAAGGTCAGTTATCAGCAGGTGTGTTCTGGTGAAGACTCCTTGGCTTTGGTGAAGCTGTGTTGATTTGTGACAACTGAGAGCCAGATATGAATCCAGAACTTAATTTGGTGTGGGTTTTTAGTGTACCTGTCTATTTTTTTTAATTTATGGGGTTTTTTTAGTTTTAGGTTTGTGTTTTGTTTTTTTTTTTTTTCCTCCAGAGACACCTACACCTATTTGCTGTAGACCCTTTCACATGACCAGAAAGATGCTGCAAGTCCTTGGTGGGAAAGATAACATGACCTATTTAGGTTTAGAAATGACTATGCTATAAACAGACTGTCCTATCTCCCTTCTTTCCTTGTGACTGTGTGTTTACCAGCATATTTTCTCAGTGCATTCATTCTCCTCTTCTTGTGCTTCATGTGGAAATTTCTGAACTAGTGTATTGCCCTCCACTCCCCCCGTTATCTTTCAAGTCAATGTCCTGAGGTGCAACTACATCTCGGGTTAAGTCACTTGCTCCCAGTGACTCTGGAGCTGGAAATCTGTGAGCGTTGTCAGAGGAATGCTAGCCCAAAATAGCTTACAGATCCAATGCCAGGGCTGGATGGGAAGGGTGATAAAAGTTAAAAGTTGTGTAAACTGTCTTGGGTCATTTAAGTGGCCAGATATGACTTGTTCCATACGGGGAATGATTAAGCTGAAGAAGAAACTTATTTCCACTCTCTCTCTCTGTGTCCACAGCTGTATGAAGAGACGATGCTCTGCTTGAGATAGGAAAGAATTTGCAAATGGAATTTCTTCTGTTTCACCAGAAAGCAAAGCGATATTCTGTAGGTCACAGGAAACATGTGGCCAAGATGAAGAACACAGCTCTCAGCAGCAGCCAGCCTGTGCCTCCCTGACAAACTAACCCCTGTCAGGAAGAAGTGTGCTGTCTGTACACCAGTGTTTCTAACCACAGTCGGGTGATTTGACGTGCAGAAGCCTGAAGTACCATGGCCCCAGTCTGCATTTATCCTGGGTCTTGTCAAGGCACTTATCCTACCGCTCTTGTCTTGTGAGGGACACCTCTGTCCTTCATGGCATCTCCCTCCACCTTAGTCTGCTGCTGCAGCATGTTACATATTGCAAATGTCAAGGCAGGATAGAAACATGAAGGAATGGGAGAACCATTTAGGTTGGAAAAGACCCTTAAGATCATCGAGTCCAACTGTTAACCTAATGCTACCAAGTCCACCACTAAACCATGTCCCTATGCGCCATGTCTGCATGTCTTTTACATACCTCCAGGAGTGTGTCTACACTCAGGAGGAGGTGACTTGTATCGCAGTAGTCACAAGCTGTAACGTCACAGGCATAGACAACCAAGACGCTGCTGTCCTACTGTAAGTGATCCAAGCAGACCCTTAACTGTAGGTTTTATCGAAATCATGCATGTATCTGCATTTTCAACTCGCTGCAATATCTGGGTATCCTCACCATAAAGTTTACCAACGGGAACAAAATGGATTCTGCAGTTTTTGGTCTTCCCTTCGAGGTTGAGCTCGAGGCTGTTTAACCTGCAGCCATCTCCCCCTCTCCCACAATCTTGTGTCACAAGCACAATGTAAAGGTAATGTAAAACTTTGATTGTTGAGAGTGACTCTCTAATGGAAAGGCATCTTCAAAGGGGAAGGGTTTTTAGCATTTCTTGAATACTCTGCATTTGCCCGGTATCTTCTGGAAGCTTGGTCCACAGTCAGACTCTGTAACCAAGAACTCTTCCCCAGCTCTCACACTTTGTGACCTGCCTTTTCTAAGGGCAGCAGATGTGACAGTCCTTCAAACCTGTGTCAAACTAAAATTAGAACTTTATACTAGTAGTTGACAATTTATTTTATTTGGATAATCTATATTAACACTCTAATGTGAGCTGATCATTAGACAACGCATTTCAATTGTTAGGTCTGCTTTACAGAGCCAAACACCAAGGCACTATGCTTGCTTATCTGCTCCTTTACTGTAAAATACACAGCTCTGCTTTGGATGTTGATCTTGGCAGGAAGCACGCCACAGGGCATGGCTTCTTCTGCAGAGCTATGTTGATTGGCATCAGATGAGAAACTGGCCTTTATTCCCTTTGAAGTCCCAGAGACCAAAAATGTCTATGCAGACAGTAGATGCTATTATACTTTTCTTCACTTACCTCTCTCCTCCCTGCAGCCAACAAATGCAGGACTAAGACATGTATGTAATGCTTTTTTTTCTCCCCCCCGCCCCATGCCAGTATACATAACTCATGCTGGTTGCAATTTTCATGGCATGAAAATTCAGTAAGATCAGTCACGAGCTGGTGATTGGAACAACTGATACCTGCAAAGACTTCCCAGTCTTTCCTGGCCCAGTCAGCCATTGCTAAAATTCACCCCAGGTGAGTGATTCTGTATTGTGTTAATATTTCCTGGAGCTTCCTGGGCCACTCTGTTCTTGGCGCCTCAGAAAGTGAGAACCCTGGGACTCCACTCGAGTTAATTGCTAGTAAGTATAGAGCCAGCAAAGGCGATACTTGACAAGAGTGCAGTCACTCTGGTGCATCTGCTAGTTCAAGCTTAACAACTCCACGTTTGTTTATAAAGGGCCGTGCTGTGCTATCACCAATCAGTAATAAGGGTTCTTGTAGTTATGCCAAGGTGTAAGCTGATCCCCTGCACGCAGTGAGAACAGTCCCGCTCCTCCCTGTGGCAGAGTGGTCTGAGGACCATCTGCACTTATCTTTGCTCTTGTCTGGTCCTTCACCAGTAACGTGGTCCCCTTTGGTCCCAGAACCGATGGGAGTTTTGCAAACACCCTGGCATCTACCTTGGTAGTGATGCAACCTCAGTTTCATAGACAAGGACACTGGGAGCACAAAAAAGCAGCTTGCCCAAGGTAATTTGTTGGCTCCGGGCATTGCCAGAAATAGAACCGGTTACTCCTGCCACTTCAGTTAACCTTTGGGCTGTGCCACTGAATCTTTTCTTGGGCCGCTGAGAATTACATGTCCTTTGTCAGCACAGCAGGTACTGGCTAATGACCAAGGCATGACTGGAATGAGAGGGTTAGCGGTCTGCTAAGTTTACAGATCTCCCTGACTTTCTAGATGCCATTTGTATCCTTGCTCTTCAGAATAATTTTGCCATCTGAATCAAAATGGAGCCATCCAAGGGATTTGGACAGGCTGCAGAGAGGAGCAGATGAGACAGCTGAGGCAGGGAGGGAAGCGCAGTGGAGCTGCAAGGGAGGCTCAGACTGCAAGAGATGGCAAACAGCCGACAAAGCGAGAATTCTTGGGTGCCCGGACCTGCAGACACCACAGTGCAGGGCTCCTGGGGCTGACTTGGCGGTCACCGTCTCGCTGTGCTGTTGCTGTTTTGCAGCTGCAATATCCTTGGCTCTGTTCTGTCCTTTGGACCTGCTGCTGCTCCAGCTGCAGCCCTGACCTTCTGTCAGGAGCTTCTCTCGTGACATATTCCTTAGGTTTGCTCATCAACTAAATGGCATGAACCATACCCTCCTCATCCCATGTGAGTGGGGAATATCTGTGGGGGAAGGGAGAGAAGAATTTGCAGGAAAAAACCAATGTTTGGGAAGACTTGGTCTGCACTAGCAATATTCATTTGACAGATACAGCTGTTTTTCTAACAGGATAAACAGAATTCTGGCTTTTCTGCAACTTTATCAGCTAGATAAACTGAGAACAGTTAGATGATCTACCTGACCATAACCTTAAAAAAAAAAAAATTAAAAAATGTGCCATTGGAGTTCAGTATAAATAAGCAAGACCCAGGGAGGGCAGGAGATGGCGGAGCTGGCACCAGACCACAGCTTCTGCCCCGGGTCTGGTAACGATGTTCCTGCCACCACCACGGCCAGAACAGCCTGACGCTTGCGCCTGTAACGCTGTTCACCACAGATCCAGCCCGCTTCCTTCGCTCGTGCTGAACAGAAAACAGCGCGGGGCTGGTTCGTCGGTTCCTCTGCTGCAGCACCTCAGCTGCGAGCAACCATCGCACCGTTTCTCTTCCTCTGGCTTTTATTTCTCCTCGCTGGGCAGCGAAGCCGCACAGCACCGTGCTGCACGCAGAAACACCTCACGCTCGCAGCCGCTTATCGATTTCTGAGGCGCGGCCGCTCTCACCGCTTTCGGGGTGACTGTGAGGCGACTCACGGCCTCTCCCACCGCCTCGCGGGCGCTAGGCTGCCTCAGCCCCTGCCGCCTTCAGCCTGCGGGAGCGGGGGTGCGCTCGGAAGGGCCGCGGAGCTGGGCCCGGGGCCGGCGATGGACGCTCAGCGCCGGCCGCGCCTCCACAGGCGGCCCGGCGGCGGGGCAACGACCGCGGGTGACCTCCGCCGCGCGGG
>VYZW01011914.1:80110-107703 GCA_013401315.1 Balaeniceps rex
TGCGTGCGTGCGTGCGGCGGCCCCCGCGTGCGGCCCCTCGCGGCCGGCCGCGCGTGGCCGGGGGCGGTTTCAGTTCATCGGCCCCTCGCGGCCGGGAAACCCGCTGGCCCCCACGCGAGCCGTGACAGCCTGCCCACCCGGGGCGGCCGGGGAGGAGGGCGCCGGGGGCTTCGCGGGGGTCGCCGGCCATGCCCACGCCATGTCCCTGGGAACCTCTAGGTGTCCCAAGTGGGAGGCCGTGCGGCCGTGGGGCTGGTGTGGGTGTTGAACCCGGGCCTGAGCCCACCCGTCTCGCGGAGGGGAGTGGTGGTGTCACTCTTTCGCTGTGAAATTAATGTTTCCAGCAACCACTAAGCCAAATTCTCTTGACGCTCCTTTCGCGAGTGGGGTGGCCTGGCCAGCAGAGCCAAAATACTTTGAGGTTTTGGTTAAATAAACCCACGGTCCGCTGTCAGGGGAGCAGCGCTGTGGGCTGAGGCTGCGCGGGTGGCGCGAGGAGAAGGCCCGTCCCTGCCCCACGGGCGGCCGGCACCGGTCCTGCCCCGGTACAGGCGGTGAAATGATGTGAGGTGACCGGTGCGTTCAGGGATGCGCCAGTGCCGACTGTGCCGGTACCGACTGTGCCACCGGCACTGGGCTTGGCTGGACTTCAAGCAGAGATGAAGTCTCGGGCTGTGTGGAAGCCGGCAGAAACGCGGGTGATGCGTCTCCGAAAATACACCCCTGTGCTTTCTGACCCTCTGCGCGAGGGGGTTTCTCACCCGCAGGCGAACAGGCGCAGGTGGTGCGGTAAAGCGAACAGCGGTGTAAGAAAGAGGAACTTAAACCAGCCTCCTGGTGAGTCACATCGCTCCTCCAGGACACTGGGATATTTTAGGTGAATTCCCCAGCAATCTGTGTAAAATTTAGAATCACGAGTTACACGGTGGCCTACGTGGCTGAGGAGCTGCACGGTGCCGATGCCCCTGGTGTCGGCCCATGCCGGTGCCCTTCTCGGGGTGGGCAAGCCCAGAGTCTAGCTGCCAAAGGCATGGTCTGTGGGCAGCTTTCCGCCAAGGTTCAGCTCTGAAGGCGCTGCGGTGGAGTCGAATGTCTGCCTGCAGTCGTGGCGTTCGTTCAGGACCTTTGGTGTGGTGGTGTCCTTGTAGGGGTTGGGGTTATTTTTGCTCGCGTCCTCTCTGCTCCTGCATCAGGAGGGCATCAAATAATTTCTCAACGCAGCCACGCGCTGACCCGTGGTCGGCGGTAGAGCCCAGGAGAAAGCCTTTAGTGCTTAGGAAGTTTTTATCACTGCCCTTTTAAAAATGGAATTTATCTAAAAGAGGAAGAGTGGGTTGCTCAGCTTCTGTTTCCTCACTTAATAAATCTTTAAAGAAAACAAAAGGAACAAAATGGCCAAGTTTCACTTTTGGTGGAAATGTGGAAAGGCAGCGAGATAATGTGGCAATCCCTAAAGCTGATCTGCGTGGTGAAAATTGGACGGGATCAGAGGTGGTGTATTTACCAGTAAAAAGAAAACAAATCGGCAGCAGGAAGCAAAGTGGGCTGTGCTGGAAAAGGTCAAGATGGCTGATGAGCGTACACAGTAATTGGAATTTGAACTGATGTTTTTGAAGCTCTGTGTGTGTTTTAAGTAAAGATGTGTTCCGAGCCTGTTATAAATGAAACCTTCGCTCCTGTCCCGTTGACTGTCACGAGTTTGCACATAGTCAGACTTTTATTTTGTTTTGTCAGTGAAGCTCCGCAGCGGTTTCAATGAACTCGTTTGCCAACTTCCAGTTCTTCTAGGACGTACAGCGCTCCCTCAAAGCAGAAGACGCTTTGTATTTAAATGACTTAAGTTGTCCCACAGGCTTAATTGAAAGGGAGGTTTCTTTCAGCAGGTTTTTGTTTGGGTTTGTGTTCTTCGTGTTCCTGAACATCTGTGGTGCATCGCAGGGTGATAACTCCTCTGGAAACAGCGTGGGGCAGGAGGGGATCATTCGTGATCCCATTCTTCCCAGTGAGCTACCCGAGCATGAAACCTGGCTCTGGTGAGTGCCCGTGTGTTTTCCAGTGGCTTGCGCAGCACGGCTGCGCTCGTAGTGAGCGCCAGAGAAGGACGGGGCTAGCTGCGGTGCTTAGCAGAGCCCATGAGAGTATATATATATATAGGCAAATTTTTGTTTCTAACCTAATTGGTACCTAAAATGCATGGCTGACTTGGGATTCCTATGGCCTGCGTTCACAAGGACACTTGCACGACGAGGTTGCACTTCAGCTTCCCGTTTTGTGGTGCAAGCGTACCTGGGCACTCCAAAAGTGCTGCTTCTGCTTATGCAGGGAGGTGCTGCTGCTCTCCGGGTGTTGAGAGCCACGTGGCATTAACATCTAGATTCTCCCTGAAGAACCCATCCCACTGGATGTGATGGTGACAGTGATGTCCTGCTGTGCCTCCCTGGACTTTCATGTCGTGCAGCCTCATGTCCTTGATCTTCGTGCCATACCCGGTGTGCCCACGCTTGGGAACCAAACGCCCGTTGGCGAGAGACCCTGCTGTCGGGGTTTTGCCCCGCACAGGGAGTCTCGGTGAAGAGCGCATGCACAGCGCGGTGAGGGCAGCATGCAGTTACGGTCTCCACTGTGAAGCGCTTTTTCCTCTTGAGTGACTTGCGGGTTGAGGCACAAACCCGCAGCCTACCAGCCAAAACACTTGTCTGGGAGATGAGACTTCTGCCTGTCTTTGCGCAACGTGTTTCCAGCCAACCTCTGCCGCCCAAGAGCCTGCCGGGCTGTGCCGCGAGATAGCTGGCGTGAGGACACCCCCACCCTTTCTCCCTTGAAACTTTCTCGCTGCGTTGAAGAGCAGATGGCAAGAGAAAGGCTGTAATTAGTGCAGAGAGAAAAGCTTCCTCCAGGGACGCAGGGGAGCTTTAAACACTGTGTTGTGGGGTGCTGGGAAGGAACGTGGGTGCAGCATTGCGAAAGGGGGTCAGGCCTGATGACAACTCCTACGGTACGTTCCTCCTCTCCTCATGCCTAGGACTCTCCTTGAGCAAGAGAGGCCGTGGTGACACCTCCAGCAGGCACCACGCAATCCGGTACCTGGCATGCTCTTCTAGGTGTGGGTTTGAGTTCCCCCAGGCTGGGGAGGGAACTAAACCCAGGTTTCACAAGTCTGGGTGGCTGCTCCTAGCACTGGGCTGCTCTGTTTCTCACAGCTGTCTTATTGAAAACAACAAAAAACAAACAAACGAAAAAACCAGACTGCTCTGGTGTTTTAGCCTAGAATGGGGTGTTGGGCAACGTCTGCTGATTATCTCAGAGCTTCAGAGATGGGATTTTTGGAGACATCCCTTTCTCGGCTACTTGTGAATTAAACTATTTTTGCCTTGTGAATTGTAGCCTGTAGCAGAGCGTGGTGTGAGCAGCAGCGTGTCCTTGCGTAGATGAGGAAGCGGAAGGGGGGGATGCGCTTTCCTGGGCTGGAGGCAGGTCTGCCCGCTGTGCGCTGGGGCTGGCCGTGGCTTTCCCCACCCGTCAGAGGCAGAAGGCTGCAGCGTGGCTGTGTCAGGTTCATTGGATAAAAGGGCTCTTCCCCTTTGCTCCTGCCTGCCGTCATGCAGAGAAACACGCTCGTCATGTTGCCCGCTTTAAATTGCATCTGTCTAATGCAGGTACAAAACAGCGTGCTAAAATCCACTTTTTAAAAAGATCAAGGATAATGAGATTCGTCTTTGATCAGTTAGAAATTCCTTGAAACAATTAAAGCTCAGCCTGTCAAGTCATAAGCATCAAAGGCTTTTGACGAATGTAAACCTTAAATAAAACCAACGTTGCTTTCAGCGTTAGAAAACACTTCGTTTAGGTGACAAAATCCCCTAACAAAGTACCGAGAGCGGCGTAGGAGCCGCTGAAAAAGCAACAGCTGCAAAAGCGCTGATGTTTTTTATGAGAACAGGTTAAATCTCCGGGGTGTCCCGGGGCTGTGTCCCCCAAGGGGGACCCCAAAGCCCTGGCGTGCAGGAGGCTGGTGGGCAGGCGCGGGGCCAGAGCTTCCTTAAGAGGCGGTGGTGTGGGGTGACGAGCTGCTTCCAATTGCGAGGCAGGCACCACATGACATAAGATGCTCCAGATCTGCCTCCTGAGCGCTAGTTTAAAAATAAAGGATATTACACGTCGTCCTTCTTGGCGCCAGTGCGGAGCGGCTGCGGGAGGAGAGGCTGCACAAAGGCGGAGGCGATGCGCTGTAAGGCTGGGCCCGGAGTGCTGCGGTGGTGGGTTTGGGAGTGGGGGGGCCGAGAGCCAAGCAGGAACATTTGGGGCAAAGGAAGTGAAAAATTGAAATTGTTAGGCTTGTGGTGCTTTTCCAAAGCTGTGATTGTCACGCTTGTTTTCGGGTGTGGGAATGGATGTATCGTCTACCCCGATCAGGTTTTTTGAATGAACAGAGCGCGATGCAGAGTCTGTTAGAATTTACCGTATTTCATGCAAATACGGCAGTCTTGAGTCATGCCTGCTTTGGGATTGCCTTACTCAGGTAGCTACGTCAATGGAAGCTGATTTTACTGTAGAGTTTGAGTGTATTTTCATTTTTAAACCCCGTTTTTACAGGGACAATGCTGTGCGAGTCAGATGCACGTATGGCACTTGCTGAACCAGTCCCCACGGCTTACTTTAATTCGGATCCTCAGGGGAACCGAGAGGTGTCACTGGATGATGTACTGCTCAACTCTTCAACTAGGTTTGTGTAATTTAAGATTTTATTTTCTTTGCGGTGACCTGTATACATAGGATATAGTTTGTATTCTATCATGTTTACTTAGATTAATTACGATTTTTTTTTTTGGAAGAAATTTCAAACATTTGTTACAACTTCCAAAATCCAAAAGCTGAATCTACAGTCTTGCCCTCTCAGAAGAGGAACAGAATTAAATTTGCTGTACGTAGCTACCACACAGAGTACAGAGCTTGAAGTAGTGTGCATTTAAGATAAACTTAAAGCACAGGAGCGGTAGAATATTCTGCGTAGTCAGAAAGATCACCTCTTACAAAGCAACTTCGCGTAATTGTTAGTTCTATGTAATTGGGAGGGCACCGATCAAATACTTAAAATAGCGATCAAGTCCTGCACTGTTTGTGAAGTGTTGCTGTTCTGCACACAGAGGCGTGCCTCTGCAGGGGATGGTTTGTGCGCTGTACTTATGCTGATTTTTATCCAACTCCTGTTAGTCTGTCTGTAAATCTAAGCAGCCTCTTACTAAAGAGCAGTTAAGGGTCTATATCCCATTACACTGTGGTGAGATATAGCTGACAGAAAACTCTTACCTAACTTTTTTCAGGCTGCATTTGAATTACGTGTTGTAAGGGGAAGGAAAAGATGACTTGATTCACTGTAAGGGAAATGGCTGGGGCTTTTTTGGTCATATTACTGGGTCATTTGCATGCTTTGATCGTAAAAGCTGGTGGAGAAATGGTGCAGAACTGTTGCAACTGAGGATTAATTTGTGCTGAAAAATGCTCTCAATAATGAGGAGGAAACGCGTAGTAGGGAACATCTTGTAATCCCTTTGGGGGGAAATAAAAAAAATTATTTCCCTCTGGTTTCTGGCTTGCAGTTCAGTTAGGAGAAGCAGTTCTGCTTTTGGACAGTATGTGGGAGTAGCCGTGTCAAATCTTCTCTATGCCTTAAACCTTATCATATGCCCAAAGCAATAATAGTTGACTATGCCCTAAAAATGCAGAGAAAACGTAAAACAGAGGGAAGCAATTTACCCCTTACACTGAAATTCACACAGAGCCTTGTGCTGACTTGTCTCCCCTTTGGTCTAGTAGAAAGGGAGGAAAATGTGGGGCTCGTTGGGAACCCTGCCTGGCTTAGGGTGAGGAGTTTGCATGGGGCCAGAGGAGCTCCTGCCTGTGTCCAGGTGTGGTCCGATTGTGACAGGCAGTGATGTCAGGGCTTCTTTTTGCCCCAAAGCTGTCCCTGCAGAGGGCTGGGGCTGTTGTGATGTCAGGGGCCTGCAGCCCTTCTAGAAAACCCGGGAGTTGGTGCTAGAGAGAAACCTTGCGCCGAGCACTGGCATGGGGCAACACCTAGCACTGGTGTGAAGAAACAAACACCTTCATGGTGGGTCGGGGCGAAGGGCCCCGGGAGGGCTGTTTGGCAAGATGGGAATTTTGGTTCTCTGGAATATAATCTTGGGTCGACTAAAACTCGGACCTTAGTGCTATGCTGATGGTATGAGCAGGGTATTGCCCAGGGTAGGCTGGAGGGTGGGATGTCCTAGGGAGCAGAGCGCAGGGACTCGAATACCGAATCTCACGGGGTCTGGTTTCCAACCTGTGGTCTGAAGTGGGACATGCGACTTGATTATTCCTTATCCCCATCACTTACGGCTGTGAGAAAGTCTGTCTTGGAAAGGGATGGAGGAGGAACACTTGTACAAATGTGGGCAGGTGGGGTCTCACCAGACCTTGCAAGGATGAAGGTGAAACGGGCGACTTCCAGCTGGCACCGCAGGACAAGTTCCTGGTGAGGAGCGTGGCTGAAGTGGTCGGGGGATGTGCCTGCTTCCATTTCTTCACAAACGTCTGGTGGGAGCCCGATGCACTAGCTTTGTTAGGAATACCTAAGAACAGGATTTCCTGTTAAATCCATTTCCAGCTCTCCAGCTGGCCTGGCCTTCCGCAGGCAATCTCTGTGGGTTCCCCACGGGGTGACCAGCCAGGGGCATTGCTGTGCCCCATAGGAGCGGGGCCGCTGGGGCCTCCCCTTCGTTAGGCTCCCATGTTGCAGATGGGAGACAAGCACCAGATCCCTGTGCCCCTTCCTGCCCCCTCCTCCTCACCACTGTAGACTCTTTGTTTCAGGCACCTAGAGCAGACCTGTGGTATTAAATTATCGCTGTTTTCTGACTGACGTGTTTATGGATTCTTCTGCAGCTTCTCTGAAATGATAGCTACAATTAGGACAGCATACATGTGTTTAAAAGCAGTGCAGGCAAAGCTCGCACGCTCTGAGAGGGACCTGTTTTGTTGCCAGAGCCATGCAGGCTAGCAAAATTAATAAACTCGCCTGCAGAACATCAGGAACCCCTAATCCTTGTCTGAGATCCAAGGACTAATGCAATTAAGTGATGGAGCAAGCACCCCTAAGGCGTTCTTCAGCCAGTGTGCTAACGCCTATCCCGGCTCATTGCTTTTGCCTTGCAGAACTGTTGAGGTCCGCAACGTTGAGACAGTTGAAGATACTAAGACAGAGGGATGTCAGATAGACATGCTTGGCTTCAAAGGTGAGTGGAAAGAAGTTTTAATTACTGTGGTGTGCATAAAATTATTCTTGAAATGAGAGAGGAATTTATCAAACCATAACAACGGAAGAAGCAGCTCAAATTGCAGGATGGTCTGTCCCGGAGCCTCTTGAACTTTGACTTTAAAGGACAGATGTGCTTCAAGGAGTAAAACAGGTAGTGTCACTGCCTAATGCTTATCTACCAGGTAATAATGTACTACTTTCAGTCCTCCTTAAAAAAAAAAAAAAAAGGAAAAAAGCACAGTGTATATGATTGTTGCAGGAAGCTGCCACCTTACCGGTACAAGAGCTTTAGGGCAGCAAAGCAGAATAGGGGGGGATGTAAATGGGAAAGGTTTAGGAAAATTTTGAAAACGCTTTCGAGGCTTCATCTGTTATTCCTGGCCTAAAATACTGGGAGTTGTGTGGCAAACTTGCCAAGAATAGAAGGTCAAAAAAGGGGAGTGGGAAGGGGGTGTATTAGCATTTGCTTTCATATGTTTGATACTTGTATTTATATTTCTGTTATGGCAGCAAGCAATTTCTAAATATAAGATGCCAAACACTTTTCTTTCAAAGCAGCCTCTTCGCCTCCTACCTCCAGTGTGTGGACAACACGACGAGATGGAGAGGTCAGACTGAGGATGGACGAACAAGGCATAGGCAGCGAGGCACCAAAGACCGTTCATGAGCTATTCCAGGAAGCTGCTAGTAAATACGGTGATTATTATGCCCTTGCATCCAAGAAGGGTGGCCGGTGGATAAAACTAACGTATAAGATGTACTATGATGAGTGCTGGAAAGCAGCAAAAAGCTTTCTGAAGGTAAGCTTTTGATGAATTCTGCTCCTCCTTCACGTGCAGTCAATTTAACTGCTGAAATGGCTGTGGTCAACTATATCTTAAACCTGCGCATTCTCTGAGTGAATCTTAAAGCGACAGGGAGATACCTGAATATGCCATGAACAGCTTGGTAATTACTGCAGTGTTTCTGTTTGAATTTCTTGCAAGTTGCTTCCACATTCAACTAACAAAAAGGGTGTAAGGAGACATGTAAAGAGAGAGGTGTTTGAGGTGTATGTCAAACCTGGACAACACCCCTGATGAGGCATGTAAATTTTAATCTTTCTAAGAAAAACCTTGAAGGGATGATGCTTAGGAATCAGACTTAAATGTCCAAACTGGCTGAGCCTTTTGCCTGTGCTGTTGGGACTTAGGACTCTCACAGAGAGAAACCAACACTACACGTACTTACTGTTACCATTATGAAGTCTTATTTCTTGAAGCTAAGGCCACTCTGTTTTTACTCCTATGGTGGGATCTTCCAGTCTACATACTTCCACTCTGGGACAAAACCAGAGAATGGCTGAAGGAGACTGGGACTTCAACAGCTGGAATTTTGTAGCAAAATGCCTCTGGCTGTCATTGGAGCTTGTTGCTCTTGTCATTATTGATATCTGACATATCAACCTGTAGTAAATGACTAAATGTCTCAGTAGGTGTTGTCTAACTTAACCTCTTACTTTCTCATTCCCAAGGGAACCAAAAACTACCTCTGTTGCGGTTTTATAATACCGTTAGCGTCAGTGAGCTAGTCGTACCGAGCGCAGACCTAAGCAAATCCTTTTTTTCCTGCTTACTGATAAAGTGGGACAGTGTCTGATGTGAAACTTCACTGGTTCCATATTAGGTCTTGGGAAGTTTTTCAGTGTGAATTACCGTATATAATAGCATGAATTTTTCCCTTGATGTTGTGCTCGCAGCAGAGATCTGTAAATTAACTCTAAGCATTCTTCAAAAGAAAAACAAGATTGCTGTAATCTCATCTCTTGTTTACAGCTGGGACTGGAGCGTTTCCATGGAGTGTGCATCTTGGGATTTAATTCTGCAGAGTGGTTTATTGCTGACATTGGAGCTATCCTTGCAGGGTAAGAATGAGTGTTGTCTCTTGACGTGCATTTTGCTCTAGTGTTCAGATAGTAATTTCAGTATTCATGTGAGAAGCAGTTTCTGATTAAAAAAAAAACACAACAAAACAAAACACAAAAAAACAGAACAAAGCCAACTGCTTATATTTGAATTTAATGAAGATAGCTAGAACCTAAACTCTCTCTTTACTTCATGATGAAGTAATGAGACAAAAATTAGGTGGTGTGTGTGGTGGGTTTTTTTTTTAGCCAGGTGCTTCTTTCAAAATAAGATGAACAGTAGGTTAATCTAAAAGCGTGCTTACTTACACTGTCATTAAAAATATGATGGGAAATGCCAGAGAATCACAGCGCTGCATTTTGGTAGTCTTCTTCCACCTGAGACATTTTGGTCCCTTACACCATTCTGACATTTCCCATGCCCCAGAACAGAGCCTTTGCTCTTGGAATTAAGCCCTCCACTTTTTGTTGTTGTTTTATGGGATATTCTTCGTAAAGTTTTTCCTCTGTTAAAGTTTGAAATGGTTTGAATTTTGCCAGCAACTCTGCTTATCCTCTAATTCTGTGTTTTGCTTTTCTGTTTTGTTGTTTTTCCCTTTTCTTTTGTAGTGGATTTGCTGTTGGTATCTACACTACAAACTCTCCTGAGGCCTGTCATTATGTAGCAGACAACTGTAGTGCTAACATTGTGGTTGTGGAAAACCATAAACAGCTGCAGAAAATCTTAGAAGTAAATATACTTTTTAAATGTCTGGGGGCTACAGCATCCTATTGACAGATGTGGGAGGGTAATATTTGAGGAAAATGCTGGATCTGAAAGCAGAGGTGAACGGATCGAGCCTACTTGGTGTGCTCCCTGTTCAAGCCAGATGAGTAGTCACTAGTGCTAAATCTCACAAGAAGGTAAATGGTGGCTCCACAGCTTAGCAAAGCCCTGAGCTTAAAATATGAGAAGCCAAAACGAACAACTGAGCATCCCCTAGCTTGTCTGGCAACATCCCAGTCCAAATGATCACTGTCTCCAGTGAGGCTTCCCCGTTCTCTTTCAACAACACAGATGAGATTCTCGTAGCTTTACTGAAAATGGCAAGTAGCAGTAGCGTGTTAAGTGGTGGGTTACTTAGGCTTCAAAGGGACAGGCAGGATTTGCTCCTTCTCATGAATCTCCCTTCTTAACACAGATTCAGCACCAACTACCTCATCTGAAAGCTATTATCCAATATGGGGAAGAGCTAAAAGAGAAGAGACCAAATCTGTACTCTGTAAGTACTGGGCACCTTAATGGCTTGTAAATACTGGCTGTGTTTAGCTGGTGGCTTGCAAGCAACCATCACCTTCCACGGGACTGTCGTCATGTGAGCTTATGTTGGTTTTAGTGAGGGATTGCTTTCCTTGCGGACACAGTAGATGTCTACTGTTGTTCAAACCTCGATAATCCATGTTGTAAGGGAGGGTGTTGGCGTACCGACTTCTGCAAGGCAGCCTCGGGTCCCACAGTTACTCCAGCTCAGCACTCCCAGTGAATACCAGGGTTGCTATGGAGCTAGTAACCTTCCTCAGGGTGCATCAGTCTCCTTTTTTGCTTCTCGCCATGCCTCTTGTGGCAGCCAGAGAACATCGTTGGGCAGACAGTGCATATTTACAACCTCTTCCAGATTCTGCCAGAGGTTTGGACGTAGGAAACTGTTTCCTTCTCTTCGTGTGTAGCAAAGGGTTTAATTTCACGTGTGAATGATAGCCTACAAAGTGATTGAGCTCTTCTCTTACATACACAGTGGAGTGAGTTCATGGACCTTGGCAAAGATGTTCCAGATGCTCAGCTCCGTGAAATCATTGAGTCGCAGAAGCCTAACCAGTGCTGTACACTCATCTATACCTCAGGGACAACTGGACAGCCAAAGGGAGTAATGCTCAGTCATGATAACGTAAGTCTCTCTTCGTATAAATGCCCGTTCTGTGACCTTCGGTGGGTGCTGAGGGAGGGTAGGGATCAGCTGAAAAACATGCCTGATGTTAAGATCACGGGAAGTTATAGACTTGTTTTGTGAGCTGTGTGTTCTGTGTTGTGCGTGCTCGGAAGAGCTGCCACTTAATCCTGACGTGGGCTCTTGTTACAGTTGACCTGGACGGCATCGGCGGCAGGGCGTTTCATAATGCTGACAGATGCTAAAGAAAAGCAGGAACTGGTGGTCAGCTATCTGCCCCTCAGTCATATTGCTGCACAGATGTCAGATATTTGGTCGGCAATGACGTTCGGTGTACAAGTTTTCTTTGCTCAGCCAGACGCGTTAAAGGTAAAAACATGAGAGAATAAAAATCCTACACCCATCCACCTGCTTGTAGCTGGGGTGGGTGCTTTGAAACGAACGTGGCTGACTTATCTCGTGATTCGGAAACCTGTGCTAGCTCGGTTTATTTGTGTAGTGACCGACTGCTCCTGTTTAAGGGTCTGTTGGTTTGATGAATATAGCCACTCTGACCTTTGCCTTTGATTCTGTTGCAAGCTGGGATGAGCTGACCAAGCACTTCACAACTAGGAGCTTCTTGGTGTCTCACCTGACACCAGTTCTCCACCCCGACAGCTTGGTTGAGCAACGGCTTTGTACTTGCTCTGTCCACATTGCAAAATGCCACCACCACTAAATCTGTGTCCTGAGAAGAGAATGATTCTTCTCTCGGCGCTGTGTCAGCGCTGGCACTGAAAGCATCGACCCTTGCTGTCTTCTCAAAACCACTGCGGCATCTGAATGCTCCTGAGGTTCCTTTCTCTTGGTGGCACTGCGGTTGAAAATGAGCATTTCCTCAAAATTGATGTCAGAGTCCTAAGCTTCAGCTAGTGACCAGTGCTGACCTGAAGTCTACAGTGAAACACTTCTGAAAGCTGTGTTAAATTCTGCTTTGCTCAGGGCACCTTGGTAGACACCCTGCGGGAAGTGAGACCAACTGCTTTTTTGGGAGTTCCTCGTGTCTGGGAAAAAATGGAAGAAAAAATGAAATCCATAGGTGCAAAATCGTCAGCACTCAGAAGAAAAGTGGCGTCGTGGGCCAAGGGAGTCGGGCTGCAGACAAACCTGAAGTGGATGAATGGGTAATTACGAACTATGCTTAAGGGATGTTACGAGTATTAGGAGAACTTTACTATCGGATCAGGAGTTGTATCCCATGTAACAGGCCAGACTTATGGACAGTAAAAGCCAAATGTAGCGCTTGGACCAGAGGGTGAGCAGCAAGGGCTGGAGGGGGAAATAATTAATTTTTTTTTCCTCCTATTTTAGTTTATTCAGTAAGATGAAAGGAGGAAGGGGGAGAAGTTCTACTTGGTGACTGAGATCTTGTTACCGTTTTTCTCCTACAGGTACTCCGAAGTCCCGGTGAACTTCCGCTTAGCCAGGCACTTGGTGTACAAGAAAGTGCGCAAGGCCATCGGGCTGGACCGGTGCACAAAGTGCTACACGGGGGCTGCTCCCGTTACCAGAGAGACGCTGGAATTTTTTTTAAGCCTGAACATTCCTGTGTTTGAGCTGTACGGCATGAGCGAGAGCTCTGGGCCCCACACCATCTCTCTACCTCACGCATTCAAGCTTACCAGGTAACGTCTTTCTGTGAGTAGAGCACTGCTGGCTGGGAGGAAGAGTTGCTTTAAGGTTTCTCCTGCATCTGGCGTGTCCATCTCGCCTGATGCAGCTCATCCCCAGAGTCTTGCTGCCAGTAAAAGTCGCTAGGGAGCCAGTTCCTTTGGCCACATCTTGCAGATGAAGAGATCTGCCAAGGGCACCAACAGTGTTACTTAAATTTAACTTGATCTGGATTCTCTAGGAATTGTGGAGGAAGCAAGGGATTGATGGGAAGAAGGAAGAATTAGCAGCTCTAGCCTACAGTTCCCTTTAATGGCAAATGAATAAATGCAGTGAGACTGTGCCGTTGCTTTGAATGCCTGGTTCAGTCCCCACGGGTTCAGTCTGCAGAGTAAATACCACCATCAGTAAAAGTTTGCTGCCAAGGACATAAATCTTCTAATTCAAAGCTCAGGTGTTTGAGAACAATGAGTGGAAAACAGCAGGTGTGTGAGCACTGATCTCTCTGCAGTAACAACTTTTTCTGTAGCTCCCCTTACATAAGCAGATGCCTTTTAAGTTTATAAGTTCCTTGCTGAAGCAGTTGTAATAAAAAGCTACCTGGCTTTGTTCAAACACTTTAGCTCGAGACAGTACTGCTATAATCTCACTCTTCTGCTCAGCTATTGAATTTAAAAAAAAAAAAAAAAAAGCCATGGGTTTGTGTTTGTGTTCTCTTTAAGCTGTGGAAAGGAAGTCACAGGCTGCCGGACGCTGATTCATAAGCCAGATGGAGATGGCAACGGGGAGATCTGCTTCTCGGGAAGGCACGTCTTCATGGGCTATTTGAACATGGAAGAAAAAACCAAAGAGGCAATCGATGAAGATGGCTGGCTGCATTCGGGTGACCTTGGCAAGCACGATAAAGATGGATTCCTCTACATCACTGGCAGAATTAAAGGTAATGCATCCCCTCACTTTGTCTTGATGTTACGCAGTACTATGATACGATGGTTCACACCCTGCTAGTTATGTGCTTGTGGCTTGCACAGATTAGTATTTAAATACTTCTGAAGTTTTTTATATGAATCTGGCTGCAGCGTGTCCTGCCACCGAGCATGTGTGTGATGGGAGGAGAGGGATGACCTCTGAAACCACTGTGTCTTTGCAGAGCAAGGAAGAAATCCTCTGATTTCAGAAGCAGTAGTTAATGCTTTGTTGGCTTGTTTTATGGTGCTGGACCTGTCCAGGTCCCTCCAGTTTCAGCTAGCTTTGCTAGTTAATCTCTAAGAGAAAACAATAGCTTAACACTGGTGTGAAAATGGCTTGCAGCAACGCGGTTCTTGGGACACCACTTTGACCAATCCCAAACAAATCCAATTTTATGCAAGACTTCAATCACTAAAAAGAGATAAATGGTTACGCAAAGGGGCTGCTTTAAGAAATCTGTAAAAGACAGCCAAGAAGGGCAGGCTCTCCTCTGCTCTGTGTCACACTGTGTAACTTCAAAAACTCTGCTTTGCCTCAGCAAATTTTTTGCTTAAGTTTCTGAACAACTTGGGTACCAACTTCCATGCCTTAGTCTAAGGTGTCTGTAGCAGGGCCGTGTTCCCTAACTGCAAACGTCCCTGGAGCATCAAAGCAGCTTTTGCAGCGCTCTTTGCCTGCACGCCTCAGTCTCGCCTCTCCTCACCTGACTGGAGTCCTTCTGGTTTGCTGCCTTCTCCAGATTTTGGGACGCAGACTGACTATTGGATCCTGTAGACTCAAAAGGAGCTATAAAGCCATTTCAGATTGTGAAGGAAAGGGGGAAAGCTCTAAGCAGTTAATCAAGATTTGACTGTTTTCCAGAGCTCATCATCACTGCAGGAGGTGAGAACATTCCTCCCGTTCCAATCGAGGATGCTGTGAAAGATGCTGTTCCCATCATCAGCAATGCAATGTTGGTTGGAGACAAAGCAAAATTCCTTTCTATGCTTCTAACGCTAAAGGTAATGGAAAACAGGATGGGAATCCACCTATGTTGCTAAATGTTTCATTCCAGTGAGGAAGATAATTGTTACACATTTTTACAGTGTCTTCTAGAGACAGGAGGCTACTTCTTGTAGCTGAGTTGCAAACAGCAGTTGTAACTGTACAGAAAGGTGAGCATTGCCACTTGGTCAGACGATCGGGTTCTTCTGTTGTTCAGGGCAGCTGCTTCCCTCTGCACCACGTAGGGCAGAAAGCGACAGAAGTAAAAGACCTAAAAGTGAGACTGAAAAAAGAAACCCTTCTGCTTTTCTTACCCACTTTTCAGTAGCTCCCGGAGCAGTCTGGACAGTAATGAGCTGCCAGTGATTTCTTTTTAAGACACTGGCTTTAAACTCCACAGTGACGCATCTGTGGTGGCCCACACTGACTTCTGTCAGGGACCCTGCAGGCTGGTGGTTTTCCAGGGCGGTGGTAATCGCTCATTAGCGAGACTGCCTGCCAACCTCCTCGCCCTTGTGCAAGGCATGCCAAGCCAGGCCCTGGAGGTGGTGGTGCCGCATGGGTTGACTTCCAACAGACTGTTATGCTGCTGTGGGATGCAGGGAAGTAAAGCTGTGGCCTAGAAAAAAGGTCCAGAAAAAAAAAAAGGGATCAACTTGGTGTTGCACAGGAGGAATTTGGAAGATGAGCTCTGTACCTAGCTTGCTCCTTGGTATTGACATGGCTGTTGAGCATGCGGAGAGCTGAAGGGGTTCGATCTACATTTTTGCCTCAACGAGTTTTTATTTGAAGCAGTGGTTTGCATCAAGCAAAGTATGAAAATTGCAGTGGTTGATTAACTGGACAATTGGTACCGGGGTGGGGAAGGAGATAGGGCAGCTTCCCATGGCTGTAAGGCTTGTTAGTATCAAGGGAATTGAGTGTTTAGCAGTATGGAGTTACCTGTTCTGACTTGTCTTGCAGTGCAAAGTAGACGTAGAAACTGGCGAGCCAGGAGATGATCTCAGTCCAGAAGCTGTTGAGTACTGTCAGAAACTGGGCAGCAAGGCGACAAAAGTCTCTGAAGTCATCAGCAGCAAAGACAAGGCTATCTACGCGGCTATCCAGAAGGGAATTTCAGCAGTCAACGAGAGAGCTGTCTCGAATGCTCAGAAAGTCCAGAAGTGGGTCCTTCTGGAGAAGGACTTTTCTCTCATCGGTGGAGAGCTTGGTGAGTGGTGGGTGGGGCATTTGGGGTTACCTCGTCACCCCTTCCTTGGAGGCTGAACAGACAACACAACCAGGACCCCCAGTACACAGAGCTATCCACGGCCTTTCCTTGCTGTGGCTTTTCCATGTCATAGTTCTGGGGAGGGTGCGATGAATTCCCACTTCTGCCCGGCAGAACTGAGCTGAGCAGTGCTTACCCTTGGTCCTGTGTTGTCTGTTGCAGGAGGGTTGTGCTGTTTCTATTCACAGGGGAAGGAAGGGAGATTCTTATTAATTGCAAAGAGAAATTTAGAAGTCGATGTCCGTTCATGCGTTCTGAATCTTCCTCCAGGCTTGCTTCACTCCACTATTGATTTGTGTCTCAAAATGGTCACCACTGAAACCTTGTGCTGTATTTTTTTCCACAGGCCCAACAATGAAGCTGAAGAGACCAGTGGTGGCACAGAAGTACAAAGACCAAATCGCTCAGTTTTATGTGGATGCGGATACACCTACCACAACAGAGAATGCTCTTCGGCAGTAGCGCGGAGGCTTTGTGCCATGGACTGAAGCAAGCCTGGAGGACGATCCCCCGCTGTCAGCCGGGGCTCCTCAGGAAGGATTCCCTGGGTTCTGTTGAAATAAATGCGGCTCGGTCATCACGCAGCCCCTCTGAATCGCTTAACTGTACATTTTTTGGCCCTCGTACTGCAGTGTGTTGAGCATGTTCGTGCCCGGTGTTTTCCTGTGTCTATGTTCTAACGCAGAGATATTCCTGAATGTGTCTGCTTCGTATTTTTTGTCTTTCCATTTTTATAAGGGCAATACAATGTTTACCTTAAATCCATATTATATGTTATGTTTTAACCAAAGTTTTCTTTACCTGAGGTGAATGTAAAACAATCAGGACCTGCACTTTTCCTGCTGAGGGAGAAAGGCAGATGTCTTTTTTATAGCGGTGTACTTCACCCCCAGCTGCCAATGCACGTTTAACTGCATGCTGATGACATCCAAATTATTTTAAATCTCTTTACCTGCAAACTGTCTTCTGTCAAAGATGATGAATGCTGTGTGACCACACACACTGGCTCAGCGTGTATGTGGAACCTCATGTTTGCTGGGTTTGTCTGTGCAATATTTTGAGTCTGTTTTATCTTCTTGAGTTATAATGAAGCCATAAGTTGTATTGTTAAAACAGCGTACATGGCCTGTGTTCTGGGAAGTGTTTTACACGAGGCGCTATTTATGAAGCTTTGTACAAGTGTGTGCAAAATCTGGCTGTAGTCTTACAATCATGGAAATGCTGTCTAGAGCTTCCTGAAACAGGTGGAACTCCAGAGCTGTGGGGTGGGCTGAGGCTTTGTACCTGCGCTGGTAGGGAGGAGAGGGTGTTGTTCAAAGGCTGGTTCTTTTGAAGGTCTGTGATCAACCATTCCAGCAACTGTAAAGGCCCTTTGGACCTATGGGAAAGGAACCCATTACCAGTAGCTCTTGAAAGTCTCCTAAATGGTTCTGCGAGGCTTATTCCAGTCTGCCCAGTACCTGGAGGGACCGTTAATCCCAACAGCAAATGAAGGATTGCTTGTAAAATGGCTTATTTCAAACTAGAAATTGCTATCTGAATGTAAGCAGAACAGTTCTACCCTCTGGTTCTGGGTAATTGTTTCCCATGGCCAAAGGAGGAGCACTAGGAAAGGTCAGGTGCTTTGAGGGGAAGCATCCTGCAGGGTCTCGGAGGCATCTACACTATTAAATAATGCAAATGGCTCAAGCAAGCTGCTGGCTGCAGGTCACAGCACTACCTAGCTGCAGCGAGGTGCCTGGAACTGGGCACCTTAGGGAGGTTTTTAAACTAAACTTTGTATCTGATCTGGGCTCGGTGAAATTCTATACTTGCACCTGTGTGGAAGGGTGGGTAATGCACTATTGTAACTGCTGCTGATCTCGTGCAAACGTGTGTTCTCAGCTGTATGAATTTGAAATGTCTCCAACGTTCAGAGGAATGCCTAATAAAGAAACTCTGCAGTTTGTGTCTCTTAACACTGTAGTAATTCCTGTAAAATAATGCTCAACTTGGTGTTGAGGTCAGGGTCCAAGGAGACAGCGTGGCAAGCAGCAAAAAGGTTGGTTTGCCTTATCACAGGGAGAGCTGCAGCCAGAGCTGACTCCTTGATCATTATCAAGGTTGAAGATGCTCCCCCAGCAGCACAGGGAAGAGACAGACACCTACAAAACACTGCAGCATTCAGAAGGGGAATTAAACTCCCAGCCTTCACCTTTGCTCAGAGCCTGGGGCTGAGGAACACCTGCGCCAGAGCTCTGCCTCGCTGTTCTCGGTTCGTGATGAGTTCCAACACGTTTTGGGAGCAGGGCATAACCTCTTCAGACCCCACGGAAGTCGAGAGGGACCACTTGCGCCTGCCTTGGGCAAAGCCCTGTTCTGGCCAGCTCGCTCCACCTAGCGCTCACCGCTCCTCCCTGCTGCTGCCGAAGTGCAGGGAACCCCAACAAGAAGCCGCAGCGGCAACAGGATTTATGCGACCGACTCAAAGCTCCGATGTATTAACAGACATCAGTGTCATCCATCCCCCAGACCGACTGCGCGTCAAACAAGTTTCCGTTTCCTTTGCCTTCCATCTCCTGTGCCCTGGCACGGTGCTGCCTGCAGGCAAGGGGCTGGCAGAGCTGAAGAGCAGCTGACTGCGTTACTGGCTTCTGGATTTCTAACAGAAAATGCTTTTGCTAACAAGGCGCTTTGGGAAAGCCTCGTTGCTGTCCATGGAGAAGCAATACAACAAACAAAAAACGCTTGAAGTTTTACTTTTCCATCTTACTTTATTTCACTTTTTCTAGAAAATTCCTCCATAGTTCCACAAATTTAACAAAAAGTTTAAAATTCAGGACAAACAATCCTGTAACGTATTACAAACATGATTTTTTTCTTTTTTTTTTTTTTTTTTTTTTTAAATCTTGAAGTTAGTCTTGGGCCAGCTGAATTTCTTACAGCTGAGTGAAGAATTCATTTCCCAACACAACTTTTAAAATCCTCAAGTGACAAGGTATTTAATACCTCGGCTCTAGGCAGAAATACAATTAAAAATTATCTAGAAGTTGAAGTACTTACATTTTTTCTTTAGGAGTGCAAACTCATCTTGTCAGTTTTTGATGGCTATTTCACGCCCCCAGGAAAGCAATACCGATCGATTTTCGTTGGTTTAGAAGTAATACTCGTACAAGGTGCACAATGGTTGTCTACAGCATCGACACGAGCATGCCAACTGGTGAGTGCCAGGCACCTGGGCTAGTAGAGAGAAGCTTCGTCCGAGTACACCGCCCGTGCTCCAGTGCATTCGCCAACGCGACAGCTGAAATTTCCAGAACCAGAGTGACTCGGGTCTCTGCTTGCAGAGAACGTGACAGGGCGAGCTCCATAAGGGAAGTTTAAACCTCTCTCACCATCAAATACGTTCAAGATCTGACAAAAACTGCTTCTGGATTGTTGCATCAATCGCTTTGCTAGTTCTGACGCTACCACCGCACACAGCAATAGAACTGGTGGCAAAATCATTGCACTTCCATGTATTCAGCCTGACCACAGCACAGCCAGTCTCGTTACCTATGTGTCCAATATTCCTCAGCTGGTGTTTTGGGATCCAGCCAGCCTTACTATTTTTTTTTTTTTTTTTTTAATAGTTAATGTCAGTAATCAAAGCCTCAAGGCTTAATACATACGCAGACCAAGACAACAGGAAGATACTCCTGACCCCTCTTTTGCCCTGTAATACAAAGGCCAAGGACAAAGGAAAAGCTGTGTCCTGATCTTACCTCCAACACGATTCAACTCAAAGCAACTCTGAAAGCCTTCAGACTGATCAGCACTTGTTCATGCCTTCAGTAACAAGATGAAGGACACTGAAAAGTAACAGAATTCTGCCCATTTTCCTTGGAAAAACCATTATGGCTAGAAGTCAATTTTGGATATTTTTTTTTTTTCCTCTTTTTTTTTTTTTAAACAATGCAAGCTACTACACATCCTCGAAGACCTGAAGCAATGCTGACAGCAGCACTGCCACCTCCTTCCTATAGTACAATAATCCATCCATGCTCTCAAGAGTGACACAAGAACAAACACTTTATCCACAAATACCTGTACACGGCATGTTCAGAACAGCATTCAGCCAGCCTATAGAGAATCTACACAGGGAACTCGTTCATATGTAACTAGAAGGGGACACAAGATGAGGCCCAAATTTGACCATTCTTTGTTTGCAGAGTCATTCCTCCTGTGGTCCCCGACGCTACCACATACCCCAAAAAACAACAACTCTGTAGAACAACTAAGTACTTGCAAGAAACCTTTTAGTAACAGATCAGCATGTGCACACAATGGAAAAGAACTATTGCTGGGGGAACAATCCTATTTCAGGTTTTCAAGGAGATTATAAACAGTCTAAAAAAAAAAAAATCCATGTGTAAAATACTTCTTATAAAAACCAAACAAAATTCCTATCAATGCTCATCAGACTTCACGACTAAAGTCGGTTCCAGAACAGGACGATGCCACAGCCGCGGGCGGGAGCCCCGGGCACTTCCAGTCAAGTTCAGGAACACCCTCCCACACGTGTTCTTGGACTGGCTGGGAGCAGCGTGACGATTCAGATCTTAACGCGAGAAGGGGGCAGAAGGGAGGTGGCACCTCCGATCCCTCGTGGGGTAACTCTGGAGGCTACTGATAAGTCCCAGGAGAAATGCTGCCAGGATGGGCGACACAGATGCAATGGCTGTGGGAGTAAGTTACCTGGGTGGAGAGAGGAGGCAAAGACCTCGGGAGATCTCAGGCTCAGGCTGGCTGCCACCGCTGCTCCTATTGCTTCGGGGACAGGACAATATCACCAACCCCACCCTTCACTGGGGGCAGCGGGCAGGAGGCACCGTGTGCCAGGGGCCGCTCCGCTCGCCCAAGGAGCCACGTTTGGGGCCGCGGCGACCGCGCAAGGCTTGCCTCCTCTACGCCACAGACCCAACAGAGACCATGAGTAGTTCGCACGTACCCACCACGCCTAACAGCACACGGGCGAGTCTGTGTCACTCGTGGACCGCGTCTGCTGTCCTCCACCGCGGTGCATCCCACTGCCAACCAAGACAGAACTGCAGCTCCTTCTCTTCCCGCTGTCCTCCACCTTCTCAGTGTACATTTGCGCACAGGGTTTCTATCCAGGCTTGGCATTGTCCATCAAGAAAGAAAACAGCTGAGATCACTGTCGTGACAGGGTTTGCACCTGGCATGAGCTTGATTTTTTTTTTTATATATATATATATATATACACACACACACGACACATGTAAGATGGTACAAAGACAAAATTAATGGGAATCGGGTCAACATGACCCAACTCAAACAAGCTTATCATCATATTGCCACTTAAGTTGATTAGTTGCAACATTTCCATGATAAAGAAAGGGGTAACCCAAAACAAGGGACTGCAATTTCATAATGGAGAAGGGACAGCAAATCCTGGAGTGATGCAACCCCCCAGCTCCCACACGGGGCTTTCACAGATATGGGAGGTCCACTCATGAGCAGAGGGCTCCTCTGGACCACAGCTCTCCTCACTGCCTGCAGCCCACCTAACATTTGGCAAAAGCTTCCACACTGATTGGAAAAACTGAGCAATTCTTCAAAAAAAATACTGAATTTAGGGAACAGGAGTGTAATACGGTTTTGATGAAAGCTACGGGACTTTCCTCACACCCACCTAGACAACACTCGGAAGTCAATACTAGTTTAACTAGAAATATATGAAAGATTCTGGATTAGTGTTTACTATTTCCTGCCACTTCTTGAACAGGCAGCAGGGCGGGAGAGGGAGGAGGAAACAAACCCGACTTCACTTGTTTTTTTACATAAGTGTTTTCCAGGTGTGTCCCAAGATAAAATTCTCCCTTGTTTTGGTTTTCCCAAAGTACAGCCACTACTATAGGGGCCACTGTAGGAGATTCCTCTTTGAGAACATAGAACAAAACCAATCACGTATTTTGGCAAAGTTATTAAACACTGACAAATGAAAAGACGACAGGTGAGCCCTTTCCAGAGCACAAAATGCTTTGAAGATTGCTGTTCAGCTTTCATACACTAAAAATTGTCCACAAGAGGCATTTTAACAAACAAGTCAAATCTTATTAAGCGCCCTTCCCCTGCCATAGCCATAAAAAAACATAACAGAAAAACACACCCTTAAGATCATAAGACCCAACTAGGCCCTTCTTATACATACAGTACATACATATATATAATATATATATATAAAATATACAGCTTACAGTTTTGTAGTCCTATTACAGTTAAAGCAGACTGAAAGGAGTGAGACTTTGTTTAGGAGCTCAGATCAACAAACAAGACATCTCAAAACCCCAGCAGGAGACAGCAGATTCTAGAGGCCTCTTCAAAGAGCACGAACTGTCTCTGCAGGGTCCTGCACATGGAACGATGCCCTGTAGGAATCGGGAGCCAAATTACAGCAGTGCTCTGTACCGAACCGCAGCAGAACTAACTTGCAAGTGATCAAAACTGGAATCTGTCCACTTTCCTCTGCAGCAGACCAGCAGGACCCCTGGGAAGCCTCCTCTGTCATCAGTCTCTCGGCTAGCTTTGTAAAAGCCAATCTCGCTTACACAGCATGAGCGCTTCTTCACAGAGCTGGAGGAAACAGGACTCACTAGAGCTCTGCGCAGGCAGGCTGGTCCCTAGATTTGGTGAAGAAAACATCGTCCACACTTCTTCGGATCTCAGAGACGCCTGAAAATGTGCTCTTAAAACACAGTTTCTTGAAGTAAAACCAAAAAGGTCACACTGTGCAGCTAAGTGCAGCACATCTTTTGCTCTACTCAGGACCTGTGCCCAAGCGTACTTACGAAGCTAGGGAGGACAGACTCAGCAATATGGGCGCTTGTTTGAAGCCTACAAGAAAGTGCAGCTGGCTGTGCATTCATAGAGCATGGCTGTTCTCTAAGGCAGTGCTTCGGGTGAATCAAGAGAATAAGAAGGCCTAGTTCCATGGGTTCGTTTCCTGGTACCAATAAACGGGATTTCTGGTTTCAAAAGCAGCCTGCTTCTAAGGCTAAGCGTCATGTTGCTACCGCTTCCAAGTAGCTCTGCAGCTTACGGACGGTTGTCTCATCCAAGGAGAAGAGGTCAAAGTCAAAGGTTGTGTTGGTAACGTTAAAATGCCCGGTTTCCTCAATGAGATTTACAATCTGTACAGAAAGGAGAAAAGCAAGGATGTGTACAGAGACCCCCATAAAGATGAAGTCCAGCAGAAAGGCCAGCAGAAACAGAGCAACCCATCCAGTCCTTTTCTCATCCCTTTAAAATAGCCTGAGAGATGAGAATGTCTCATAACATGAAGGGAATCCTCTCCCAAAAAAGCAAACCAGCTCCTCCTGCATGCCTGACTAGCTCAGCCCAGAAAGCGAGGTGGGCACACTTCTTTCCTTTTAAATTAGACCGAGAGAGCCCAGCTTTGGGACCGCTACCAGCATGGCAGAGGAAAGATGCACAAGCCACACTTCTGTATCTTTTCCAACAAAAACATTGCATGCACATCTGATTTTTTTTTCTACATATCTTTGCTTTCAAAGTGAACCAGACCCTCTCGTGAAGGAGAGGCAAGTGAAAGGTCAAGCATCACAGGGGTCCGGCTGAGACCCTTGGACACAAAGATTACCAGAGTACAACGGCTTGCCAGAAAGCTGACAAATGATCTCTACCTGCTGTAGCACATTGCGCTCTCGTAGTGCCATTAGTCGCCTGTGAAGCTCCACTAATTCATCAGTGTAGGCCTGTAAAGGAGGCATGAACAGAAATAGTGACATACGTGGCATGTTTTTATGACTGCCAAAGTGACTTTCCTAGTGAGGATCAGAGGAACTTGAGGCCCTTTCAGACATGTTCCTATTCCCAACTCTTCCCTAAATTTTTTACTGCCTCCTCCATCCTTATCAAGTACTGGGAGAGTAAAGACTTAACATAAATACGGATGGTCTGAAGACCATCAGCAAGACTATTTAATGACACCATTATACAAACACTTGTAACCAGCTCAACAAGATGAAGTTCATCTTGGTGAACTTCAGTGCGAGTTCTTCATTACTGGGTTGTACTAATAAACTACTCATTACCTGAAAATACCTGCATCGATGCTCAGTGACCAACACTCCAGCAATCTGCTGAACAATGATTTGTGTTTAGGTAAGGAAAAAATTCTGAGTGCACTGTATTCCCAGCTGGTTTTACATCCACCACAATGGGGAATGCAGGATTGTTTACAAGCTCAACATTTTAATTGTTCTTATATAAGGATGGGGCGGGGGTTTGTTTGTTTGTTTTTTAATTTAGGCAGCCAACTAGGCAAGTTTCTGTTGGCCCACTATTGCTTACAGGGGATAGATTCTTAATCCATAAAGCTGCCCCGGAGTTGTTTGTCTGTATCAGCAAAACTGAACTCATTTAAGTAATTGTACCAAGGCAAAAAAAAAAAAAAAACCCAAACCCCCAAAAACCCCAAAACGTGAAATATACCCCTCCCCAGCACATTCACACAGAGAAAAAGCATTCTTCCCAAAACACCTAACCAGCACTGAATGCTATGCTTGCTGGGAGAGCTGGTATCTTTTATAAAACCTCTGACAGTTGGAAAAGCTGATGGTATTCCAGGCACTCTCTTCAATGGGTCTCAAGGGTGCCCCCTTCTATCTGTATTAAGTAGTCTAATGAAAGGTACTATTACCTACAAACCTTGCCTCAGATAAGCCATCTCGGCTATGATTAACAGTGTTTAGTGGTCGAAGATTTTGTAGCTAGCAGGGGACGCAGATGCAAGTATCTCAAGATCACACTTAGACCTAGCATTAAGTGATTAACCTGTGCTGTCTTCTCCTGTACAAAAAGTGTTAAAACACACAAGTGAGAGCTACAGACTGATTCTTTGATTACTGCAAGGACCTCAATGATTAGACTTAAGGAAAAGTATTAAGCTCCCATTTGATTTGTTTATTTAAAAAAATCACAGCGGGAGAACTTGCTGGACAACCTGGGGTTTGGCTATTTGCTTGTGAGTTAGCCATGCTTTAGGAGCATGCGCACTGCTCCACTTTCCGTGGAGACAAGAAAGAAGGGAATTTCACTGAACAAAGGTTTCAACTAAACCAGCAAAGCAGAGCATCAAACAATCTTTAATTTCTAAGATCAAAGACAGATGAAAACTGCCTTTTAATGAAGCACACGCCAGTGCAGCAGTGGCCAGACCATTGGTTCAGACAAAGGGCAAACGAATAAAACAATTTTAACATTTTGCATATGCAAATGACCTGGGGGTCCATCTATTGAATATACACAATTTCTGCAGTGTCACTCTCCAAAGTCTGTCCTTTCAACATCTGTTTTTCATTATATTCAAGCTTTTAACCTGCCAAGGCAGAACAATCTGAACAGGCTAGGCTGATTCAAATTGTTTTCTACACAGCAATGTTAGTGAGCATCCAACAGTTCTACAATATGTAAATCCTCAAACATACCTTGTCATATGTTCCTTTCTTCAGGATCTTCTCTGGCTTGTTACAAGACTCTGGGCTTTTTCTTCCAGATGCCTGAGGGTAAAAGAAATCAACATTAGGGACCAAAATTAGTTCAGACAACATGGTGGTTTAATGGTTTGGATGCACAACATTGAACAGAGAGAAATTACCTGTCTGATGAAGACAGTGAAATAGGGAAAATTTGGTGGAGGTCAGAACTAACACCATGGACTGAACACAATGCAGGAACCAAGAGTGGTGGAAAGTAGCATTGTATGGGCATGTAGGATGCAATACCTTATTATTTGCTGGGGGCAGTTTCTGACCAGGAGGTGGCTCTCGACTTGGCAGGCAGGAATCTGCACTGTTATCACTGTCGCTGTCGCTAAGGCTCAGTCTGAAAAACAAGCAGCAGAGTATTAGCATCACCAGGTAATAGGACTTACTTAGCTGTCAACTGAACCGCACAAGATCCCTTTTTTCCCAGCTGACGTCACCTTTGCCATCTTCCATTCCCTGGGCAGGCAGAGTAGGGAGTTTTAGTTTACACATTACAGCTAGCAGTTCAACTCTTTCATACACAAGTCCCCTTAGAACAACTGTCCAAGCACCACCTGATTTTCACAAACGGCGACTGTTCATTTTGGGGATTCATTCCAATATCACCAAGCCCTGCATGAGAGGCTTACCAACACCTCCACTGAGAACACAGGCAAAAAAAAAAGGCATTTAGTGTTTCTGTTGTGACCGTTGAGATTTCCTATTTATTCTCATTCCTCTTGTGGCCCAACAGATGTATTATAGCAGGTATCCTACTTTTGATGAGCTTGAAAAACTGTATATTACCTATCCCGAAAGGTCTAAAAAAAGTATCCTTCGAAGTTTCTCCATTCCTGCTTAGTTGGTAATGACAGAGTGCAAAAACAGATTTTTTTGTTTTGTTTTTGGTGAACACAAGCATCATTTGAAGTCTGCAGCTGCTAGCTGGGCCAAGCATTTGGTTTCAAATATTCAGCCTGAGACTCGAGGTTTTGGCTACAACAGCGCTTCCTGAGGGCAGAAGGCTGAAATTCAACTATTTCCATTGACTAAAGCAGGAAACAGCTGTTAACCAAGTCCCATAGGAGTCAAGTAAGCGTCAGCANGGCAGAGATACAGTAAACAGCAGGTTCCTTCTTGATGTGATCTCTCCTCATCCAATTCTGTTCTCACCCTGCTGTTTTCATCAACTCTGTGTCCCCACCCCGTGCTAAGTACTCCACACCTCTGGCCTTTCTCTCCTTCTCTCACACTTTCCTCTCACGCATAGCCCCATCACTTTGATTCCTTCCTCCAAATGGAGGGCACACAAAAATACCAAACGTGGAGGGCAAAAAGACAACAAGCATCTTTTTTCCTGATTTGTTACCACCTGGAATCCCGGCTGACTGGGTTTGCTTTGACTGCTGCCTCTTCTCCAGAGGAGCTGTCATCATCATCTGACTCCTCTGACTGCAGATCTTCCACCATGGAGCGCAGAGGGCCTGGGATCAGAGGGGAGAAAGCAATTCAACACTAGGACACGTGCAGCAGAACTCCATCCGAGCTATCTGGTCTAAACTGGATTAGTTATTATTAAGATACATCAGGATTTCTCAATAAAATGTCACTGGTATTTTCATTTTGCCCAAAGATATTGCTAAAAGACGCTGTGTTCCAGTCTCAAAACTAAAGCAGAGTTGACAAACTTTACAACTGCCATAAAGTCGCCCTAGCCTCCCCCCAAATCCTCCCGCTCTCTTCTGAAATGAAAACAAAAGGACATATTTTTCATGCGTTTGGGGACTATTTTAAATGTCACTCAAGAGACAGTATTTGTAGCAACACAGCATTTGCTAAGGTTAGAACATTTACTATTGTCACAGTATATCCCTTTCGATTATCGGTGGAGGAATCTGAAAAAGAAGCTATGTTATGCACTGGCAAAGTGATGAATGTCACATTTATAATTTTTAATAAAACATATATGAGACTGGAGGAGAAATATTCCGGTGACTCTATAGATCAAGCAGCAGCAAACACATTTATAAACCGAGGCAGAAACCAAAGTCAACAGGGAAAGAAC
>VYZW01011924.1:3379-16501 GCA_013401315.1 Balaeniceps rex
CCTTTCAGCTGTTGCTAATGGCAAATGTCGTAACCTGTTGTACAATCATATTTGTATTAGTACATTTATCATAGAAGATAGGACCATATGCTGTCTAAGAACAGTGAGCTCTTCCAATAAGCCCCATAGCTCCTTTTTTTTTTCTCCTCTTTATCATGATGGCCATAAGAAATAAACAGTTCATCTGGAAATTCTGGTAAAGTTTATGCTGCCATTCAACATACCACTAGGCTTTGTAATTGAAAGTGAGGATGGTTGATATAAATTTCTGAATATTTTTATTTATGTAGTAAAATTGTGTTATAGCTTCATAGGAGTAAGAAAAAGGCTACTACATCCAGGATTTTGAATCTCTTTCTTGTGCTCCATTTCATTTTATAGGGCTTCAGTGTTGCACAGCACTTCAGAAACTAAAGCATTTTAGCCCAACAGCTGAAATGAGTATGTTCTGAGGGTAACTAAGGCAATGCCTTTAGTCTGTAGGTTACCTGAAATGAGAAGTCTAGATTTTGCACTGTTTAGGTAATTTTAATTCTGAGATCTAGTGACACTCCTTTCACCCAAATGCTAAGGCAGTAATCATTAAAAGAGTAGTGCCTGCTACAATAGACAAAAATTGTGTTACAGTAAAAATGGAAAAATGACTGCTTCATAGTCTCTCTCAAGATTTTTCATGACCTTATCAACCTCTGTTTTTCCCAACTGAAGGGTTGGTTGGTGTGGTTCCACCTCTTTGCTCATTAGCAAAAGGAATCTGTTTGTCTTGTGACCGTTACAAGAAAATACCAAATTTCAATTAGGAAGTTGCATTCAACTAACACTGCCTAATAGATTTTCTGCCATGTANATCTGTTACTTCCAACTCTTACCTTTTTTGATGTGTGCTTTGATTTCTGGCTCTGTGTGTTGTATTTCATCACAACTCTCTGTTGAAATCTATCTCACAATTTTAGTGTCACTGATTTCTTATTGTTGATACTTTCTTCTCGTTTGCACTCCATTTGATTCCTTTGTTACTCTGTTTGTTTCCTGATTTTCTACCGGCACATATTACAGAATTAATACTTGCTTGTTTATTTAAATGGTAAGGAAATTCTAGCTGCAGGAAGGATAAATTGGTTGCCCACAAGTATTTAGTCAGTTGGTTTACTTACTTTCTGCAGCAGAAGGCAGGCTTATTCTTTCTGTTGCTGTCTAGTTTGTCTTATAAGACAAACTAAAAGGAAAAGGGCAGTCCACGTGAAGCTCTAATCTATAGAACTTATTTTTCTTTTGTCTCTTTTTCCCTCTCTTGTCCAGCTCTTGCTTTTTGGACTTTTTCCTTTTCTTGACTCCATTCATATCATGAATTAGTATTAATAATGGCTACTAATTAAGCAATAAAAAGATGCATGCAGTGATTAAAGCTATGCTTTTTTATTTTCTAAAGTGCAAATTCCTCAAATCTGTTTAAATGAAGAAAAATTATGTTGAGTTACCTGAACTTCACAAAGAGTCGCAGTTCAGCTAATTTGATACAGTGCAACTAAATATAACTGAACAAAGTTACATTAGTAAGACNTTTTTGTGTTGGCTATTTTCAAACCAGATTACTTAAGTCAGCTCTTAAGTTGCATGTCCATCCTCTGCCTCAGAGCACACTCTGAACCGGGTGGAGAGCGTATGCCTTTAACTGCCTCTGTTCAAGTAAATGCATTTAATTTTCCTTGTAGGATTATTTTTAAATCTAAAGGGNTTTTTATTTTCCTTCTCTTTTTTCTATCATTAGTCATTTTTGTCTGTCTCTTCCATGCTTATTGATGCTGTAGTCATGTCAGACAGACACTCGAGTTGCTTATTGCAGAAACAGTGTTTGAATCATTATGAAGGGGACTGAAGAACATTTAGGACAAAAAAGAAAAAAATACCTTCAAACTGCTCTAGATATCATGGCTTTCAGTATCCGCACAGCTGCTATACAGTTATACAGCTGTACAGTGCATTCAACAATATGCTTTTCCATTGGTATAATATTAGAACTGTAGGCATTTGAAACTGTTGTGTGTTTCTGTGGGGAAAAAATGATAATTTTGAGATGCTCTGGTTCTAATGCTGATGCGCCAAGGAGTAAAACTTGCTATTAAAAAACATGTTGTTATGGCAAAAAGACATAGAGGTAAGATTGATTTCTTCACTGTGTGCAGGTTGGCAAGACACAATGAAACTGCTTGATGGACACTGAATTTTAACACAAAGCTTCTTAGTAACTCTTATGGCTTCATCTGTTAAGGACAATCCCTTTCCTCCGACTGGAAGTTAACATGCTCTTATCTCAGTGTACTTAGGTGCTGGATAACTGAAATGTGCTCTCACTGCAAAGTGCTTGTGAACATGAATCTGTCAATAAATGTAAGATGTGTCAGTGTGTGTTTCACCATCTTGCTTCCTAAGATTGTCTCACACCTGGCTGGGCTCTCAGTTGTATTTATAGTCACGTAGTAATTTCAGAATGGAGACTGTGTTGCTTTCCTGAGCAACCATGAAGATCACTCCGTAGTTTACAGCCCTTTCTTTTTGGAGGCCCTTTGGAGTTGACTACTGGCTGAAACCTCAGACTCGATGCGGCAGTATACGGTGGTGGTGTGTCTCAGTGCAGATGTGGTTTCCTTTTATTTCAGCCAACCCTTTTCTTTCCGGTTCTTGTGTGTCCATGCCGAGTTTTTGCCTTAGGTTTTTTTGGGCATGTTTCCGTGTTCTCTCCCTATTTGCACATTGTGTATTTTCTTTTCTGTGGATACATACCATCAAAAAGCTACCCTCTGCGTTAAGTTGTGGGTTCCTATGAGTTTGAGGCTTTGTAGAGATAGACATAATGCTTTCAGAATTGAGTAATACATTGCAGGGAGAGGTAGCCTATTGCAATAAACAGGTGAGTTAGTTAGGAGACAGGAATGGACTGTTGTATTTTTAGGTGTCTTGCAAAGCTTACTTCATCGAGTCTCTTCTTTCCCCTTTGTATTACAATCCAAGCGTTTGTATGTTCATGTGGGCCTTGAGTTTGGCTGAGTCTTCTAGATCATTATGGAGTGGGCTAAGAGAAGGAGACCAGAAGCTTGTATCTCCCATGTTAGCATTGGTTAGGATGATGCATATTCATGTGTCTTATTACACAGTTGCGTAGCTTGCCCCAGTCACATCCAAGTTTATTTTCTGCTGACTAATAATAGTGACATTGCAAGAGCAAGCATCAACTTGGGCCAGTATGCTCCAGGCCCTAAATGTGTGCAATTTTGACATATTTTTGCCATTTTTGCTAAGGAGCATTGCTAGATACAGAGGTTTTCATAAATCTCTCATTGAGGCGCTGGTAAGAGGAACATATAGTATGTTCAGTGTCATTGGGCTTTGGATGCAGCTAGAAGAAATAGAAATTTTTCCTGGGAGGGTGCATGTGTGTGAAGGAGGGAGTGGGGGAGCATAACAGGAGCGTGTGATTTACTTTTTCTGCAAGACAGGAGAAGGTTACTTTGCCCGGAACAGTTGCCTACATTCTCTGTTTGAGAGAGATGACTTTGGAGGGAGCTCATGTTAAAATGTTGTCAGTGTGCCATTGTGTTACTTTAGTTTTCTTGATGGTAAAAGTTAAAGCTGTTGTAAGTAACACTTTGATTTCTGGCTGTGAATGAAGAGCCAGGTTTGGGTTTTGCTCAAATGAGGTTTTACAGGGGGATGTACAGACGAAAGTATTTGGAGTAAACCAGTAACACTGCAGATTGTAGTCTAGTTGGATTGATAGGGACATGCTAGAACTGTTCATACATTGGGGTAGAGAATTTTGTTATTTTATGCATTGACAACAAAAACCTACTCTTTGAAATTAGTGCTTTTGTAATGGTTGCCCTTTTGTGTTCAGCTGTTCACTTCCTCCTTTAAAAGACCCAGTCAAGAAGGTAAGGGCAATGCCATTCTGGAAACTCATCTTTTTATCACAGGCAGTGAGAAAAAAATTAAAGTTGGAAAAAAGTTTTAAATTGTGGTAAACACTCTGTTTTTCAGCTGCAAGTATTGTAGCAGCTTGCTGGTTTTCAGACTGCAAAGCTAGACAGTGAATCACCCCGTGTAGAAGGGCTTCCTGAGGACTTCAGAGTTGTTACTGTGGCTTATGAACAGCTACTGTCTTTTTAGAAACTTCTGGCTTTTAAGCAGCTTAATTTTCTTTCTCTTCAGTTATATATCTGTCGTTGTACAATAGAATAATTGGGTTTAGAGTTTAGCTTTCTAATAGTAAATCAGGCTGAATTTTTTTTTCTGTTATGGTCTGATAATTTCCTGTTGGTATGATTGAGGGAAGCTTAGAAGAAGGCCTTATATACAGGTAATGTAACAGCTAGAAATGCCATATAATAGTTTATCATAATCCATACGGGAATTAGAGGAATGATCTGTTAGGTTGTATTTCTTTTGATAAAGATTCCTTCTACTGTATACCTGTATATTTTTCACAACTTCTGTTAGATTTATGTGGCTGTTGCCAGTGTTCCCACAGGAAACTATTTCAATCTACTGTGATGTGAAAAAAATTTTCTAGGTTTTGGGCTATGATTTCTTGTTTTGATGTTATATTGTGAAGCATATCGGTGTTTCCTCATGTGAACTTCAAGTTCTTTTCCTTGCTTTTTGAAAATACAGCAAATGCTGATATTCTTTTAGCTCTTACTTAACTGAGCTATAAATATTTAATTATTTTAACCTTGAAGTTCTTTATGCATTGTCATTGTTTTTGATGCTGGAATGTTTCATGCAACCTTGTAAATAGTCTTAGTCTATAGGAAACACTTTTTTCTGAACATAATGTCATATTTTTAGCTATGTTGACATATAAAAATGTTTCCCAGTTTGTGCTTTTCTTTTTCTTCTCTGCTATTCCCAAACTTTTTATATGAAAAACTCATGAAAATTTTTGTGCTGTCTTCTTGTTGGCCTCACAATGTCATAGCAGTTTCTCATGATTGCTCTTATCATTGAATGTTTCTTATATTTAACTTCAGCTTCTTTAATCTGAAAAGTCTTTAACTTTTTTCTTGCTGATTGACATCTATCTTGAGTAAAATTAAAATACTCAGAAATCTGAATACTTTGTTCAAATTGGTTAAGTGAGTATGATTAAATTGTAAGAAGTAGCCCATCAAGTAAAATCTTACAACTGCATACAAAGCTGTCTGTTGAATTAAAAAACCAGAAACGCAACTTTCATTTGCAATAGCAGTGTTCTGATTTTCATTAAATAAATTATGTTTTACTCCATTTTGTTTAAACTCAAGATTAATTTCTATGGTTACAGGGGATATAAATCTCTAGATTGCTTTTAAAAGGGATTGTTTATTCAGAACAGGGCTGACAGTCTCTTCTTAAGAGAAGCGATTACTTAATTTTATTTTTCTAAGTTTAAATGCTTAAAAAATATTTGTAATGATACCCCAAAGGCATCATAAAAAGGTAAAAATAATTATACTCTAAAATTACCAAAATTACAGGAAACGGACATTTAAAAAAATCTTACTGAGATTCATGGCTGAGAAAAAGAGAGAAAGGAAAAGTGCCTTACTTCACAACTTAAATTCTTGTCAGGAGTTTCTGCTTTCAGTGATTAAAAGTATACTTTTGAATTGTCAGCATTACTCAGATGGAAAAAAATAGCGTTGATTTTCCCTTTTAATTACAGCTAAAGCTTACTGCTCCCAAATTCTGCAAGCACCTTCTCAGGAGAAATTTCTGTGTGACTATCTACTGGAATTTTTTCATGGAGAAATTATTCTCTCCCATGGTTTGGGGGGGAACATTTTTTTCACAGGCCAAACCAGTTGGCAAATACCCATAGGAAGATTAAAACCAGTATGAATAGCATTTTGTGGTGAACAAATGCAGGGGTCCAGAGACGCTTTTTCATGCCACATAATATGTTACCTTGGGAAGCTAACGGTCATTTGGTAGTTAACTTAATAGAAATATGGCAGAGCGATGTACTCTAAAGGAAGGGATTTTTCTCAGGCGTTATGGCTGGAGTTCAGTTATGTCATAAGATTCTTGAGCGGGGACAAAGTAAGCTGCCTTCGTTCTCAGTGATGCTTTTAGGCCAGCTTGTGCTCTGGTAAATTTCTAGCCCTTGCTGTAGAGTTGAGAACCTGCCATGGTTTGCCTTAATTCCCATTTTATGAGACACTTGTATTTCTTAGAAAGGGGCAGGGTGGAGGGAATGGGATAATATTAGCAGACTGGATTTCAGACTGACTCTGTTAGTATCCCTGTCCAGTCCAAGAGTTATTAAAAGGATTATCCTTTTTTTTTTTTTTCTTTTGCTACTGTTGTTTTCCTCGCCTCAGTTTAGCCAAAATTCTTTCTGTTATAAAGACTAGTGGAGAAGAGTTATTTTCCCCAGGGATGGAGGAGGGATTTTTTGTTTGTTTGTTTGTTCTGCTTCCCAGGTGCTATAACAGAGGAGAAGTAGCTTGCGCAGAAAATGCAGCAAAGCAGTCCATTTGAAGTGGGGCGTCGGGGAAGAGATCTGTGTGCCTGACTGAGAAACTTTGTCTAGATTTACCGAAGATGTGAGTAGCCTCTATCAGTGCGTCACTCTGCATCAGCCGCCTCAGGACTTACAGTGACCAGGTGGCCCAGTGAGTTCCTAAGATTTAGGGCAGATGATCCAGGTCTTAGGGTTTCCTGTTACATGAGGGGGGGAAGGGCCTTTTGTCTTAATTTTTCTGCTGATACCATAAAGCACTTGGATGAAAATTTTAATGTGTACAGAATTAGCTTCTTTCCAGTATATTTATTTATTTGCTTTTGTGCTTGATCTATATGTGTTCTTTAGATAAGGAATCATAAACTTATTTCCGGCTGGGCATTTTCTTGGTCCAGTCCAGTGTTTTAATGGGGGAGAAACTTATTATTTGGCATAAATGCTAGAGCAACCACTACAGTAATGTTTCATCTGCGTAATACAAATGAAAGTGTTGAAACATAATGAAAAGATTTTTGCACTAAGAACACTATTGTACCGATGATGAAAATCCAGAAAAATTCTTGAACACTGAAACAGAATGGTGCTTGTCCCCCTGAATCGTATTTGACAGTGTGGTAGGATTTTGAGACAGAGTAAGTGCTGTGTCAGTTTGTGCTGCATCAGTTATAGGTGTATTAGTTTAAATACACGGAAAATGTAGAACTCTGAGTGAAAAGGGCCTGGCGTGGGACTGCAGTGTGCGTGAGGGAGGCTCTGGTCTGGCCGCGGCTTCGGCAGGGAGCAGGACGGCACAGCTGATGCCACAGGCTTAGCTGCTCTGGTGCCCTGTGATGGCTTCTGCTGAAGCGGATTCAATTTAGTCCCAAAGTGAAGCACATGCATATGTAACTCTCTCTGAATTGCGCTGCAAAAACTTGGATTCTGAATTTCATGATGATCATCTGACAGAGTAACCTTTTATTACTGTATGTCTGTTAAATGAGACTGGAAGTCTTTTTATATCGTAAAACGTCTTTGAGTCAAGAAAACATAGCACTAAATGAGCTCAGGCCGTGAGAACAAGGGACAAGAAAAATCTCTTACAGAAAGACACAAGCAAAGTTGAATGCAGTTACTGAAAGGTTGTAAATGGAGCGTTTTGAACAGCAATGGTAAAGGCCGATTATTGCAAATATGTATTTTGACCAATTCACTTTTATCTCTCAACCAAAACATTCCCCAGAATTGTTGTGGGGTTTATATTTTAGTCAATGAGATTTTGGATGATTGTGTAAAAATATAAACGTTAAAGCAAGTTATGATTAGAGTTGGACAATAAACAAGAAAAAAGGAAATAGTAAGTTTTATTAAAATCAGATTTTTTTTATTATTATTGAAGGTATTTGTTGCCATGGAGAATAAATGAAGACTGGTTACTAAAAACATTTAGCATGAAATTACGTTTTAGAAAGCCTACTGTTAATTTTTTTCTGGAGGTCACCTCATGTTCCTGTTGACCCTCTAGAGTCCATTTTCAGAACATTTAAATGTGCTTCTGTATGTGCAGGTATCAAAGCAGTGTGTTCCCACAAGACCTAAGAAAACGGTGACAAAATTAACACAGAATTCTTTCTCTTAAATTCTACGTGTATTGTAGTTTTCTGGTTCAGAATTGAAATTTGGTGTTTGTAAATAATTATCCTATAAAATAAGATATTTCTTTTTCTGTATTTATAAATGCCTGAAATACAAAGCATTAAAAAAGCATAAAACTTTAGGATAGCTTCAATCTTAAAAAAAAATTCAATGGCTTCAAAATAATTTTTCTGTTGGAGTTTGCTGTAGGTACCATACACATTTTTAAAACATGAAGCAACACCATCCCAAATAACACCCCCATAAAACCTAAATCCAGTGATAATACTGGGTACTTTCAGTCTTTGTTTTGGTCAGTGGGGAACTGGAGCTTTTGAGCTCTTAGGTCTTAATTTTGCTTTACTCTTATTAGAAGAGTCTTGAACGAAAAATGGTTTGCAATTGTGTCACAAAATTCCAGAAATAATCTCTTCATCATACGCTTGACCAAATCTTACACCGTCTGAATTATTTTTAAGTAAAGCATGGTAAGATGAAATGTGAGGCTTTTAGGCTGATAGTGAGTTATTTACTTCCAAATTTTCCACTTTGTATAATAAACAGTGAATAAAAAATCAAAATAACCAGAACTTTACAGATCTAAAGTGCATTTTAGAGGCTAAGTATTTCAAATGTGAACTAACAGTAGCAAAAATCAATGAGAGAATTTTTGAACCACAGGCAGTATTTATAAATATATGCTAAGTAAAGCAGGAATTAAAAACCAAAAAATATTTCCTTTAAAAGCAAGCTGTTTTTTTTCTTTACTGTGGAAGACAGTGCTTTTTCACTCTTTCCTTTTTGCCAGTTTGATATTAAGCAAAAGGAAGCATTTTCTGTTCCAGACCAGGCGTTAGGAAATTGGTTATGCTTCTTAGTGCAGTTTAGAGGTTTCTTAATCGGTTTGTTAATGATCACTGAATACTGCCTGTGGTATTCTGCAAACAGGTTTTATCTTCCAGTGTCCCACAATAGCTAATGCAAATTTCTGCAGTGATTCCTTAAATTTTACTTTGGTTTTACAAAAAAATGTTGTGTTATTTTAAATTAGAAAAATACGGATAATATTACACATTTTATTTTTTAAATCTTTTTAAAGTTTTGTAGCATCTTTACCTTGAAGAGTCAAAATGCCTCAGTCTTCATTTTCATGGCTTTTAATTCAGTTAATTCAATTTTGAATGTTCTTACCCCATGTACCACACATTAATACAACATCCCCATTCTTGGTTATGTTAATTCTTTGCTCTAAATGCAAGACTACTAATATAATAAAATGCAGTTAAAATGTTGCTCTGCCCATTGCTGCTGCTGTAACATATATGCTGATGTAAAGCAGAAACTGAACAAAGTCACAATTTTCCCAAGATTAGAGGTAGCCAGGCTGGCTGTCTCCTTGCCTCCTGCTACCCGCTTCCAGCATCGGGCCACCCCCACACCACAGTTTAGATACTATTTGCTCTTTTGGGTTTCACATTACGAGAGCAATTGATCTGTGTGACCTATTTTAGAAACTTTCACGTTTGCTGGGGAAACCTAAACCAAATGTATCCCCTCAAGAGACAAATCAGCTGAAAACGGGCCAGTTGACGTTTGGAGGCAGCCAGTGCTCCTCTGCAGTGAATCCTGGTAAGACAGCACCACCTCATGGCCTACTTATGAGTCACCATTCAGCCCCCTTTAAATAACAGTTTTCACACTATTTTAATCTTTCGTTTAATTTAATTGGTTTAATCTTTGTTGCATGTCGCTGTAGCAGGGAATTTATCATTTTGTCTTTTGAAGGTTCCAGTTTCTGAAATGTAGAATCCAGGTAATAGTGTTTTAAAAACAAAATCTTGTCTGTTCTTGGGCAACATCCTGCAGGAGCCTGTGTGAATTCAGTGGGCTGACAGTGCTTAAAATATAACCTAGAAGGAAGCTGTGTGGGACCTGGCCTTTCATGTATTGTATTTTTAAAAAGTTCATAACTCTATCTAATCAAAGGTAGTTTGTAGTGGAAAACTTCTCCATAGGAGTCATTTCTGCATCAAGACTTTTCTAACTAGTCTTTCCCAACTGTAATTGTTTAGGCAAGAGCCCAAGCTCTTAATTTTAAGATTTATTTAATATAAATTGGGTTCTGTTTATAGTATCTATTCTGTTTGGGTTTTAGTCCAGATTTCTGAAAATGCTTGCCTTCATTACATGCACTAACCATGGAAAATTTCCTCTTTTTTTTTTTTATATGGTTTAGACATTGGAAACAATTTTTTTGTAATACAACCAAGTTTGTGTTCTTACAGCAATTACTGTATCTCCTCCTAGGACTGAGACTGTACTTTTTTTGGTCAGAAACATACAGACCCTGTACATCACCTAATGTCTTATTGAAATTCTTAATTTCTTCTGAAAAAGGCAGTGGGTATGTTTGGGCTGACTGTATGTTTGGAATTAAAAACATGATAGGTGTCCAGATATATTAAGATTATAACAATCTTAAATTTTCTGCTCTTTGCAGAGGGGATTGTAGAATGTAGTCCCCTTTTCATGAATCTGTAGATGGGATCTATTTAGGTAAGACACTTGAAGATCAGGCTTTTTAGACATATTGAAAAATTAAACGTAAAACTTATTTATTTATTAGTTTTTATGGTTAATAAGACACTTCTATCAGCAGTGCTTGTCAGTGCTGCTGAATCAACAGTAAATGTGTCTCATGACTTTTGCAAGAGCCTTTCTATTATGTTTTGGTTTTAAGTATTTTTAAAGTTTTCTTTAACAAAGTACATCTTTTAAAAGTTCAGAATGGCAGTATAGTGCAAAGTGTAACAGTCAATTTTATATGGTGGCAAATAGTTGCTTATTGTTCTGACGGAAGAGTAAACTTGATAAAATGCTGTGTTTGTTCAATGAAAATGACTATTCAATGCTGCCGAATTCTCCCTACAATATGTCACGGGAACCTACTCCAATCATTTTAATCGTAAACAATGCTGCTGCTTCTTGCAGTGGGTTAAACGTATGCAAATTGGAACCTACTGTTTCATGAGTGATCAATTCTTTGTTGGGAGTGGAAAGAAATGTTGTATGTATTGCTAAGATACTGAAGGAAGCAGAGTCAGCATCTTTGTTCTAAAGTATATGTGTCTTCTGAAGATGCTGCTTTGGAGGGAATGCTTTCCTGTTTCTCTTCTTATTTAAAAATATAGCCTGCTCTAAAATAATAAGAAAAATCTCTAAATAGAAGAACATCTACCATTCCTAGTGAAGGCCCCAAGTATAAATAGAGCTGTGCATGCCACCTGTGGTAGCAGATGGCAGCCATTCACAACTTCCTTTTGTGTTGGACCTGCATTATATGCAATATTTGCTTTTATGTTTTAATAAGAGTTGTTTAAAAAATCAACAGTGGCAACAAAACACAGATATGTGCGTTAAAGAGGTAGTTTACAATGAAGATAAACTTTCTGAAGGGCAAACTGGAACCTGAAGTAAGTTAAAAAAAGTTACATTACAGACTTTAATGTGAATTTATGGAGTGTTTGTTACTTGTGTGATGCTGACACTTTTGTTGCCACCCAGAGGAAAACTGCTGCTGCTTCACTGCAGAGAATCAATTGCTTTATCATGATCAGAACTACACTTCGGAGTTTTTAAATAACACCTGGAGTCTTCAGCTTTGGTACCTGAGCTTAGGAGCTTATCATTTTAAGTTTCTTAAGTTGTAACTAAATATACCTCCTTTCAAGGCAGATGTGTCTTTTAGGAAGTTCCCTACTGGTGCTATCCATCTTCTCCTCTCCCTGTGCTGATACAGGTATTTGAGGAGCTGAAATTAAAGAAACAGGTTCTTTATATTTGGTCTTAAGCATTATTAACCCCTATTTCCAGAAGAGTAATTTTTAAAAAAAAAAGTCATTTCAGTGTTTTGGTGTGTGGTATTGACCCTCAAGGGAGTACCACTGGGAATGGGAAGAGAAGAGGGAGAGCCTGGAGTTTCATAAGCGGTCTTTGTTGTCAGAAAGAATGTAACCCTCTGTATTCTGGTAGTGAACAGAAGCTCGAGAACGTGCTGTTAGTATAACGATATAACTGATGTTGGCAATATTGGGAGGAAAGGTATTTTTTTCCCATGATTCTCATAAAAATGTCAGTTATATCTGGAAATTCAGTAGTGTTCTTTCCCATAAGGTAAGTTTAGTCTTAATGTAGTGCAAGCATGCTTGCAACTATGAAGGGCATTTCTCTAAGCCCTCCTATCCCTTCAGGGAAAAAAGGAAATAATTTCATTATTTCAAGGTTGAAGGAGAGGCTTTTTTTTCTGCACCAGACTTTCAGAGAAGAAGAAAGCTAATTTCCAGAGGCAGAGAATGGGAACCATGACAAGAGGCCAATACTCAGATGTGTTTGTGCTTCGTCTTCAAATTGCTTTCATCTATCCTTTTGACGGCTGTGTCAACTGGTGGTATAATTGTTTTGAAAACAGGCATATACAGCAAAGAGGAAGTTGCAGTTATGATGGATGGGTAAATGGAGTGGAAAAAATTGATATGCTGAAATGCAAGTGGGATTTAAAATTGTTCTGGGTCTACTTGAAAGATTAATTAGAGAAGATATGAAAAATTAGCCCAGAGGCAGTAAAAAGCAAGGGGGAGAGAGAGAGACTGACTGGCCAAGAAAACTGTTGCAGAAGAGACAACTTTGTAGAGATAAAGTCAGGTTTGGCAAAATTCACAGTGAGTTAACTAATGGTATTAAAACCCCCCAAAGTTAAAATATTCTTTAGCTATGTAAATAAAAAGAGAATTAGCAAAAAAGTGCATTTGTCATACAGCTGGAGTATCGGTTAAGAATAGTTCAGAGCATGGTCTCCAGCCTAAATTAGTAAGGAAAAAGCTGTAGACCAGCAGCATGAAAGCAAAATATGTACTGGGAACCAGAGCATGGAATTGGAAATTTGTACAAAATTTCAGAACTTTAATGCGGTCAAATTGGGGCTATCAGATAATCTCTGGGTTCAGTTC